>MU187471.1:0-17384 GCA_016904865.1 Pissodes strobi | reverse complement strand
TCCTGAGGAGATTACTTGCGTAATCTATTCGCAGTAGACTCACGGGTGATCAGTGCCAAAGCAGACGTCGAGCCAAGGAAAATCTAGGTAGAACTCCCTTAGATCGTCCCAGCTTGCAGAATTGTAATGCTAGATTTTGCGAGTCAATGGTGAATCCTTCTGTAGAAGTGGCAATTCACAAACTGTTGTAATAAGTTTGTGGTCGGAAGTACCTAATATCTGACCAACTGTAATTGTGTACTGGTCAGGATTGGTAGTTACAAAAAGATCTAGGGGGGCGGCAAATTCGTTCCCTCTCTGAGATTCGAGTTGGTTCGTCTACTAGAATAGAGTAAGCATTTCTACTATCAAACTATAAATAAAGGCTGATTCAGCAGTTTCAGCCATGTGTTGGAAAAGAGAGAAAACAACTTTCAAGTTTTCTTATAGGCATATCAATGGATTTGGCAAAAAAATGCAAACTAATATTCAATAAAATCGGTAACTAATTACACATACAAAATTAATATTAATACAAAGGGAGTGGTTTAAATATTTTGTGATTTAATGCATTTTCTGAAATTGACCCCTTAAAAGGTAAAATGGATTACCATTAAGCGGAGAAGTTTTTACAATGCAAATTTCTGTGATTACACAAACGATCTTTCAATAACAATATTAACTAAAATAATTATTGAGATAATAAGAGATACAGAGAATATCACCGTTTGACAGGGCGAGTAAAGTGCTTAAATTACATTTTGTGGGCGTTTTTGTTTTTAATGTATGCCGGAATTGCCGTCGAGTTTTATCAGTATTCTCTTTAATTACCTTTTGTCACCGAGGGAAATAAAACACATTCTATTTAATTAAAATAGTTGATTATCATAAATGTTTCTTACAGGCTCTACTCAGGGGTGCTGTAAGTCAACAAAGCGCAGTAATTTTAATCTGCATGGCGATGGATCGATACTATTGCATGTTGCATCCACTGGAGTACCATAAACACTCGAGTAGGAAGGTAAGGAATTGCATGAACGAAATAATTATAAATATTATTTAATATTTTCCCTATTCACCTATTCAAAAAAGGCTTGTATTACTTTAGTATTACCAAAGCTCATATCTGTTTAACTTTCTTATAAGAATATATATTTTACTGGCAATAATTGAACACACATTGTAACCAGCCTTATTAGCCAAATTGGTCTCCAACTGGTCCATATGCCTAGCTCACTCAGAGGTTTATTTTTTATAGGAAGCATGGGTCGAAGTATTTGGCAGTTAGAGGATAGGGCGCCACTAAATTTTTACTGTACTTTATTAGAAATTCTATCTGTCTGAAAATTGGGTAATAAAATTAAAATAAATACGCTGTGAAAAAGCGTAAAAAAAATTAGAATAAGATTGAACTGTAGCCTAAATACAGTGGCCAAAACAAACAACAGGAATACAAACAACCGGTTTATAAAAAATACAACTTGGGTAGAGCAATCTACTTTCTTAACATTTAGAAGATTTTCTGATTACTGATAGCTAATATTATTCTAAAAAATATTTATGGAATCACTTAAAGTGACCTATATAAGCCACAAGTGGCAATTAATGTTCAAATTACAATTTATTAATTGCTATGTTAATTAAGTTTCATCTTGACACTTTAACACTCGAAATTACAACAATCAAGTATCAATTAAACAATTTAGGCCTGGTACTCACCGCGATTAAACTCCAAATCAAAAAGTAGCACTAGTTATGGTACTTTAGCAAGTTTCTGATCAATATATTAACATTACTAATTACTATATAAAAATCTCAATAAATTACCTCGATGCTAATTAAAGAGAGGAGTTATCTTTAAAAGAACATTTTTATATTATCCAGTTACTATTGCTTAAATATGCAACAATTTATATTAATTCAGGAATAAATATCCACTAAACTACGCCAAGCTTATTCCCATGGCAGCTGGAATATAGAGGACTTCTTAAATCTCTCCAAAATGCTAAACTGAAAGGGATTTACTGAATAAAATATATACAAATAAATATAGCCGCACTAAATAAGGAAAATTGAGCTCAATTGACCGACATCAAGGCGAAACGTTCAATAATAAGGTTAAAATGAGTTAAATAAAATTTCTGCCATGGGTTTTTACAGATAGATATAATTAACTTTTTATAAATGGCATAACCGCCTTAATGGTACGATATAAATTTAGATAATACCCAGAGAGGAAAATTACAGTTCATTAGAGGACTGTCTCTTATTAAAAACACTTAATAAGTTCAGCGAACTAAAACTCAGTATCTCTGGAAGTAATATTTTCAGTAGCTGCGTCTCGGTAGATTATATTTAGTCTTTTCACTCGAAAAATTAAAAGTAGTAGCATGATAAATCAAGAACAAAGCTGAACATATTAGCTCTGCTGATTTATTATTAATTGAAATTGATCCTACCAGACTTGACGATGTGTTTTGTCATCGGTAATTGAAAAACCTTGGCAAAGGTACCAGTCGGGATAACCAGTGTAGCCTGGTTATCCCGACTCTCTGTGTGGTCCAAGCTGGAGAAGACTGCTGGGCTCCTACTCAGATAAGGAAGCCCCCAAGCAAATGGGTAGTGGTTCCTTGGAAAGACCCTGGTGAAAAATGGTATTTTTTATAGCCTTGTTACTTAGAAGCACATGAGTCGAACCTACTTTTTAAAATGAAATTGCTTCGCACATGATGTTTCACAACAGCATAGCCGGTGCTCTAACAAAAGATACGCGTTACTACTCTTTGTAATACTAACAACAAATGCTATCTGGCAATCATCAACCAGCAGCTGAAACTTAACCGCCACAAGGCGGTAGGTAAGTGCTGAACGAGAAGGCTTCAACTTTTCACCTCCTTCGTTATATATCCTATTTTCATTTCGGAAGGCGCCAGCTGTCAAGCGGGTCAGAGTACTAAAATCCACTCGTAATAGTAATGTTGTGATAATCGATACCACAATTTAACGGATACACAGAGAAAATTGCGATATAATATTCAGGTACAATAACAACGTTACAACATCAGTCTAATATTTCCTAAAGATTGCATTTCAAATATTTAATTTGATGTCATAACAATATTATGATATTTTAAGATTGCATACCAAGGTTTTTACAGATTATTGCACTGAAACGGCAAACGCATGCCTTATTAAAAAAATTGAAAATATAAATAATTCCAAGAAAATGTGATTTAATCTTCCAGGACATTAAGTCAATGTCCCTATTCGAATATCTCAGCACAAAACCTACCAAATATTTTGGCAGATAACTCGCCTACCCTTTTGAGGGATGACATAAAATCTAAAAGCCGTAATTGGGAGTGTAGAACATCTAACACAAATAATTTATCAATCGGAATACAGCTCTAATACCCAAATTTCACCGTTTTTTTATCACACTTACCTACACATCTGGATTTAGAACTTCAACTCCATACACAATTCCTATATTTACTTCCGACCACATATCTGTTCTTATTGAAGATGGGAACTCTTTTTCAAAAGGACAGGGATTTTTCACTAAAATACTTCACAATGGGCAGGGATTTCAAAATTTACTTAAATATTCTCACCGATTGCCTCAAAAAATAATATACAAAAACTCGATAACACAGTCACTAAATTTACAGAACTTAATACATACACTACAGCTCAGACCACATTCTTGAAATAATTTAAATTTTTTAAATATCGCAATCTTCCATCTGACATTCTAGCTTTGATAAGAGACAAAAACAGGTTTAAAAACCTGGCTCGCGCTAACGAATACCATAGTATTAAAGATGGAACTAACGCGATTCAACAATTAAATATGTAAGATTTTACTCACTAAGATAACTCCATTTTTGAAATTACACGAGTTCTGTAAAGGCATCCAATGTATATAATAATCAAATATTTACAGACTCCCAACAAAAAAAAGTCCTCCTCAAGCTAGAATCAACAAAACACTGCAAGATTTACACAACTTTATACAGAGCAGTAACACACGTAAAGCCTATGGCTTAGATAGTATAAACAATTTAACACTTAGGAAATTTCCAGATAACATACTTTAAGACATAATTCATATTATTAATATAATTACCTCTCTCAGTCATTTTCCTAGCATTTGAGGCAAAGCCAAAATTATATTTATTAAGAAAGGCAAAGAAAGTCTTTAACAAGAAAACAACAACTATCCACGTACAATTGAATTCAGTCAAAATGGCGACATACCTAAAAAACCAATAGCAACTCACCTGACAGAAACAGTGATAGGAGTTTTGAGTCTAGGCACCAGACAAGCAACAAACTAAAGGTAAGATAAGGTACGGCCTAAGACTCAACACAAAGGACTACACTCAGGAACACAAGGAATTTCTTTAATTGAAGAAGGAGTGACTTCTCAGGTCATCAAAAAAACGAATCGACGAAAGGACTCTCCAGATATTCTGAAGTAAGCCGGTCGGAGAAAACCAGACCTTAAAAATCGGTCCTCAAGAAAAAAAACCTGAAACACATCAATATATTCAAGCTTTCGCTTACAACTCATAGCAAAAAAAAAACATTTACGGATAGATCAAATAAATTAAATTAACAAGAAAAAAACAGAAAAATTGATCTTTTACCTGTGAAGGGTTTGTTAAAAATTTGCTAAGGTTGAAGTCAGCCAGGTGGCTCAAAAGGTGGACGAGACAGGAACATTGCAATTAAAATTAGAAAGGAATTACTAACTATCCACGTAATTCACTCAAAATAGCGACACTCGAAAAAAAACCAAAATCAACTCACTCGACAGAACCAGTGATAGGAGTTAAGTCTAGGCACCAGAGAAGCAACAAACCAAAGTTAAGATAAGATACGGCCTAACACTCCTAAAATAGGTTGGATAAAAGCGCACAAATATCCACTTCAAGTTTAACCGACAACTTGTTCTCCCATGCACTTGACGTCATCTCAGAACCGAATTCATGCATGTTTTGTGACTTTTCTCACCTGGAACTATGTTGCTCTGCGACGCCAACACTACCGTAATCTTCAAAATTAAACTACAATACACTTAAGAATATCGATGTAGAGTATGCCGAGTAAAACATCTCTATTAAGGGTACCAATAGAACGAGCTTCTTTCAATTCGCAACGGTGCCAAACGAAATCGCAAGACAAGATGTTATTTGCCAAGTTAGAAAATTTTGCACCAGGAGAATATCACGAAAACGGTCATAAAATAGCATATTACAGGTTTATATGGCCCTTAAACAATGTTTACCATACAATAACAACTGTATATTGAGATGTGAATAAATGAATGATTGATCTAGGGGGTGTTAATACACTGCGACCTGTACAGATCTATTGTGTCCCCCTTCCATGGTGCTTCCGTTGATGTAATTCTCAATCAGAATACCCCATCCAGCTTCAGTGCTGGATGGTTCTATGGATAGTTTCTCCTGTTCGACGATGCAGCATCCGAAGCAGGCGTTTCGCCTGTTCGCGACCGCCTCTCGCTCCGTGAGAAGGTGTTCCGGGGTTTTCTCCCCCTACTCCCAGAACCGGCCACTGTCCTTATTTTTAATTTTTATTCTCTCCAAGTGCCTTTTCAACCTGCAGTGGCCTGTAAGAAAGCCAGCGAGGATGCGAAGATTGTTCTTACTGTGTGTTATAAGGTGTTTTGATCTTCCTGGGTGAGGGGGTCCTAGAAACAAACATCTTTGACTGCCTTAACCCTGGACGGCATTCCCATAGACTGATCCATTTGGTTCGCTCTTCTTTCCTGAATTCTTGCTTGTAGGTGTGCGTTCCTATGCCACAGACGGTTCCGGTCCTAAAAGCGGAGTTTGTGCTCCTACTTTTGCCAATTGATCTGATTTTTCGTTGCTTCTATCCCAGCTTGTTCTGGTATCCATTGATGGGATAATTTCTTATTCTTGCCTAGTTCATTTAACCTATCTAGGCATTCCCATACCATTCTGGAGCTGATTGTTGCTGAGTTCAGCGCTTTGATGGCTGCTTGACTATCTGAAAAGATGACAATCTCTTTATTTCTGTAGTTTCTGTCTAGGTTGAACTGCGCGCATCTTCCTATGAGGTAACGTTGTGTGGCAACTAGCAAAATTGTTTACAAAGCCATAAGCTCCAAACAACCCCGTTTTTTTTCAGAAAAACTGAAGGAATTAGAGATAAAGGCCGAACAAAATGAAATATTGAACGAAGGCATTCCCGATACTTACCACAAAGCAACAAAGAGAAAAACAAACCGTTCAGAAACTTAGACAATAAGGTCTATTACCTCAAGAGACAGATACAAAACGCATAAATAGGGAGAGGATTTACCAACACTACACAATATATAAATCATATAACCAATATCAATCATCGTTAACCTATTCAAGTGCCAAAAATAATAAACAGTCAAATCCATAGGCAAAATAGAAGTTTACGCCCCTCGCTTCAGCGGTTCCAACATTTATTCTTGATAGAATTGCGAAGGTAAGATTAAAACAAACCGAAACACAGTTAAGGCAGAATGCAAATTTTAATAAGAAAATAGGAAATTAATGAATAAATAATATAGAAATTTAGCTTAAACCAGCAATTAAGTAGATACTAATTCCCGAACAGTTAATCAAGTGTACTAAATGAATAGGGTAACCTGTGAAGTAAATAGATATGTATATATAGCGGATAAGTATCTATCGATAAAGCGAAATGATTATTAAACAAAAACTAAGCTAAATGAAGCTCATGGCAGCGATAATCATAATATAAAGCACACAACATCAATGAATTAACCAATTATGTAAATAGATATAAGAAACGAAATTAGCTTGGTTCGATTCAGCTTTTAAAGAGAAAACGTAAAATTGCAAATTGCAGCTTAATTAACTCGTGCACTGCAATGAGGCGAACAACTGATTAGAGTAATCACCGTGATCCTATTCAAGTGCCAAATACAATAAACAATGTCACAACCATAGGCAAAATTGATATTTAGGCTCCTAAAACGTATTCGATATTAAAGTGTGCTCTTATTTAAGATGCACAAATATGTAAACCATAAACTAATAGGCAAATTTTTTTTTTTCCTTCTGTTATGGCCTCTACCATGGGTATTTAGCCAGACCGAGTTATATAACTATTCGGACTGCGAATCAAATCGCGTCGGAGTAGGACCCCTGTCCTTATTGCGTATACTATACTTGTTGCAGAAAAATCAATGTTAGTAAGACAGATAGCACAACAAAGGATGTCACTCTTCTCGCTCCCGAGCAGTGGAGGAGCTAAAGACATTGAAATACTGCTTCGGATCAAGAGGATTGGTTCTAAAAGTAGGGATACCATCAAACATATTATAAGGTTAAAGCTTCATGTTATTCAATCTTAAAAAATTTATTATTGTTCTAACATTGGACATTTTTGGTCTATAAAGCAGATAATTAAGTGAAATTGGGGTGGGAACGTTATCCCTGACCAACATGTCATATAGGCTAGGTTGTCTATTCTTACATTCTAACATTACATGTACTAAACTACCCTCCTCACCACATTCACAGTCCGGAGAATCAGCGATTCCCAGCCTGTGAAGGTGCCGAGGATAGAGACAATGACCCGTTCTCATTCTAATTATAGTCGTTATATGCCGACGATCAACATACTCTAAGTCCTGGTACCAAGTTTTCCCGGGGAATTTATTTTCAAGATTGGTATATCTCTGACCCTTTCTTGCGGTTGAGTTGAGCCATGCCTGACTCCACTTTTCTGTATGATTACATTTTATTATTGATATGAATTCATTTTTATCTAATGCAATATTATATGGAACATTTAAAATTCTTCCCACATTGGCCAACTTGTCCGCTGTTTCATTCCCTTTTATTCCAGAGTGACCAGGAATCCAACACAATTGTATTTTGACATTGTTTTCGTTCGCCTCCAATAAGATTTGCTTTGTGAGAAAAGAAATGTGGTCAAGGTTTTTTTGGTTTCCATTACCTGCAATTTTCTTAATTGCACTTTGAGAATCACTGAATATTACTGCTCTCTCAACATTCTTTTCTAAGCATACATTTACTGCCTTGTGTATTGCCACAATTTCAGCGGTACATATTTGTGTATGATTAGGTAATTTGGATGAAAAACTATATCCTAGACTTGGACAGTGCACGCCGAATCCAGCTTCCTGCTGTCTCCAGTCAACTGACGCATCAGTATAAAACTCTTCATAATTTTTCAGGTACTTATCCTTGAAATCCGCAAATTCCAGTCTAACAAATGGGTCTTGTTTCTTAAATTTTGTAGGTATGATTGGGACTGATTTCATTTGAGTGACTCTATCATACACAAGACATGGAAGAGTGTCATGCTTCTGAATTTCCTCCTCGTATTGACCAATTTCCTCCAAGGCCGGTATAAAGTAGGGCAGTTCCCGTCTGCCAAAATATCCCCTATTTTTGTTTAACTTCATTAAATCCTTGATGCCTTCGACTATAATATTATTTTCGAGATAAACGTTTTTAAGTACAAATTTTTTTGTTAACCATAATCTTCTAAATTCCAACGATGTTTCCCCGCACTCAGCCAGTAGCACATTGGTAGGTGTTGATCTCATACAGCCTATTGCAATTCGGAGAGCCTGGAATTGAATTCTATCCAATTTTTCTTTATTTTTTTTTGTCGTAGGACTCAATATTTGACACCCATATTCGAGATGGGACCTCACTATTCCCCTGTAGATGTTCAATAGAGTTTTTGGATCTGCTCCCCACCATACTCTCGATATTGATCTCATCACATTAATTCCCATCGTTGCACTGTTGCACATCTTTTCAATTTGCTGGTTCCAGTTTAAAGTGTTCGTTATAATCATGCCAAGATACTTGTATTCCCTAACCCACGGTATGACCTTATTTTCGCATATTAGATCCTGAGCTGGGGCTTCATGCTTACTGGGTTGGAAAATCATGCCTGCCGATTTTGTTGAAGAAATTTTAAAATTTTATTCTGAAAATAATTCTGACAAAATTTCTAAAGTGCGATTCATATTATCAATCATCTGACCAAGGTCCAGGCCTTCCATTAATAAAATTATATCATCTGCGTACTGTAAAAGTTTGACCTTTCCATTAATCCTATTATGCAACCCTTTAGTATATATGTTAAACAACAATGGACTCAGAGGGGAGCCCTGAGCTAAACCCACTGAGAGATTTTTAGGTCCGACAATATGCCCACCTTTCTCCAATACATAAGTCGCCCTTCCATCCAACAATTTAAAAATCAGATTGGAGATTTCTATAGAAATTCCGGCTTCCATCAGAATATTATACAATTTAAAAATATTTACATGGTCATATGCTGCCCTAATGTCCACAAATACCGCCAATGTATGGACCCGCTTCTGAAAATTTTTTAGAATGCTTAAGGTGAGGTAGACTAAATTCTCAATACATCCCTTCCCCTTTCTAAACCCAATTTGATAATTTGAAAAGAACTGTTTGTTTTCCAATTGCCATTCCAATCTATTTTTAATGATTATCTCTAAGGTTTTTCCTATACACGAATTAAGCGCTATAAGCCGAAAATTACTGGCTATATTACTATCTTTACTATCTTTTAAGATTGGAAAAATTAAAGTTTTCCTCCATTGGGATGGTACTTCCCTACCCCTCATACATTGGTTATATATTTCAATCAAGTTTCTTTTGCCCTTATCTGGGAGATTTTTTAACATGGAATAGTAGATATTATCTAATCCTGCCGCCGAGTCTTTTTTCTTCTCTATAGCATAGTTAAACTCTACTAGCGTTATATCCGGCTCATTGAAGCCTAACACATTTCCTAACACAAAATCCGGATCAATATTTATTTGGTTCAGATTATCTAAAATGTCCATAGCCACCTCCTCAGACGGTAAGTTATTTTTATTATTAGGGGTTTTAATTTTGTTAAACCTTCTCACAGTTTTCCATATTCTATTTACAGAAGTATTTCTGTTTAATTTTGAACAAAAATTTTGAAAATTTAGTCTTTTCTTCTGGTTTAATATTCTTTTGGTACTTGCCATGATTTTTTTAACATTGATGAAGTTTTCCATAGTGTAATTGTTTTTAAAATTCCTAAGAGCTTCCTTCCTCTGACTTATGAGGTTATTACATTCTGCATCCCACCAAGGGGCAGGACTATGAGTTCTATTCCCCAAGTATGGTTTCTTATTCGGTATTGTTTGATCCGCAGCTACATGAATTAATGTTTCAAATCTATCATAGTTTTGCCCCTCAATATCCCTAAGCCCAATCAAAACTTTATCTTGATATGCTTGCCAATCCGCTTCCTTTAGGTTTCTTCTGATCCTATAGTTTATTTTCGTACTTACATCTGTAGATTCTATTTCAATTATTATTGGGAAGTGATCGCTATTTCCACAATCCTCTAAGACAGTCCAATTGCTGGTAGTTCCCAGCCTGGGAGAAGACATTGTTAAGTCAGGTACTGACCTGTTCTGATTAGGGGGAGTCAGTCTAGTTTCACAGCCATTATTCAAAATAACTAGGTTAAGTTCCGCTAATAAGTTATATATAATAATCCCGTTTCTATTGGATAAACCACTACCCCATAATGGGTGCTGAGCATTGAGATCCCCTAAAATTATTTTAGGATGGGGAAAAGTTCTTAAAATATTACCCAATATTGTTTGAT
The DNA here is from genome assembly GCA_016904865.1 of Pissodes strobi. NCBI lineage: Eukaryota > Metazoa > Arthropoda > Insecta > Coleoptera > Curculionidae > Pissodes > Pissodes strobi. The sequence continues at coordinate 6,686 of MU187471.1, read as the reverse complement.
TAACTTTAATTCCAGGTGGAATATATATATTTATTATTGTTAAATTTGATTTGCAAATTTCAATTGCCTGTATTTGTACGTTGGCAGGAAGTCCATTGTTATTACTTAATACTATTTTAAATTCCATATTATTTTTCACGAGGAAGGCTAACCCTCCCTTCCCATCTATACGATCATTGCGCACTATCTGATATGAAGGTATGTTTAAATGATAGTTGCTTTTTAACCACGTTTCACTTAACGCCAATAAGTCTAAATTATGTGTTTGTATTAGTAATTTTAAGTTTATCATGTTGGAACATACACTGCGTATGTTCCATTGTAAAATGTTTAGGGATTTACCAGCCATCTCCCAGGTTAGGAGACCACGCTGGAACATCACCTTCTGTGCAATTTTGGATATAATTTTTTGCTAAAATTAGGTCGGTAGCCGATAAGCTTATGATTTTTCTAATTAATTCTTTCTCAATTTTTTCTCTCTCTTGCCGTCCCATATCTTGATCCATAGATGCATTATCCCCAAAGGTTGAGTCTGGAGACAACACTTGACTGTTACCAAGACTATTACTCTTAGTTTGATAGATTGGCCCCAAATCGGGCATCCTGCCAACGGGAGGGAATAAACACTTCTTAACCTTACTAACATCTACATTCGCAATTATAGGCGGCGACGACGCTTTTCTCTTTTTAAAGCTAGAAACCCTACTACTGTACGTAGGTTGGGAGTTTACTCCTTTTCTACTCTCATAGAATAACTGTCTATTTTGACTTAACGAGTTAAAGTTTGGTATTGTAGTATTTTTTTGTTTTAAATTCGGAAAATCCTCCGAGTATCTAACAAATCTCTTTTCATTGACATTTTTTTTGATTCTAGGTAAAGCTTGATTAGCATCATAATAGGACATATTATCTAGGGCCATATACATGCGAATTTGTTGTTGTCTAGCGTATTCCGGACACGTTTTGTTTATAGACGAGTGTTCCAGACTGTCACAATTGATACACTTTGTTCCATTGTTACAGGCTGATTCATGATTTTCTTTGTTTTCACATTCACACTCACATGCACCCTTATGATCTTTCTCTCCACATTTCTGACATTTTTTATTTCCCCTGCATTGCTTTTGAAAATGCCCATAAAGTAAACAGTTGTAACACTGGGTGACAGGCATTATGTAAGGTTCTACCGAGTACTCTAAGCCAAAAATATTAACTGTTTTTGGTACAGTTTTGCCTTTAAAAGTCATTAGACATGTTCCTGTTTTTACATATTCTATTTCTCCGTTTTCTTTAGTAGATCTTCTGTTAAACCTTTTTACTTTCATTACACTAATGTAACCCTCTGTACATCTTAGAATTTCTTCTACTTCAAATTCCTTGCTAACACCCCTGACTACCCCTTTACATGAAACATTGTGTTCTGGTATATACATTGTATATCCCTTATTTTTCAAATATTCATTATCTACAAAGTTATTTGCCGATTCAGGGCAATTAAATTCTACCAGTATCTTGTTTTTGCCCTTCCTAAAGGGACCCTTGATACCATCAATAGTTAAATTAAATAATTCCTTTGCTAAAGCCATTGGATGTAAATTACCTACATTATTTTCCCCTGATCCTTGCAGGACTACCTGGAAAGGCCCCAGAGCATTTGTTTCATACTTAAATTTGACATAATCTTTAATGGGGGGCCCCTCGGGCCCCCCAGGGGGTTCCCCCATCAATCTACCCTAACTACGCAGTAGTTTCTCGAACTTTCCTAACCTATCTTTTTTTTTTTGCCGGTCAGAAATAACGTGGTATATAAATACTATAGGAAAGATCCTACCTTAATCCCTCTAATATGTTATCAGGTTTATTATTTTCATAAAGGTTATCAAAACACAGGATGTTGTTAGTATTTTAGTTAAAAGTATAGGAGAGCACTTTTCGTCGTCCGTTCACCACAGGAGATTCGGTCGAAAAAAAAAAACTTTTTAAGAGATGTCATGTGTCATCTAATAGGCAAAAAGAGGGTCCAATTCTACAAAAAGATATGGATATGAGAAAATGACAGAATTACAGTATCATTATAGGTAAAATGTTACCATATAATGTAAAGTGTCTAGTATACGATATTATCAATATAACATGATCCTTAGGAAGGTCCGCTTGAACGGTTTCAATGTTCATTCTTGATAGAATGGGAAAGGTAGGTTAAAACAAACCGAAACACAGGTAAGGCCGAATGCAAATTTTTATAAGAAAATAGTAATTTAATTAATAAAGATAGGCATTCAGCTTAAACCAGCAATCAAGTAGATTCTAATTACCCATCATTACATGAAAAGATAATTCTAAACCTAAAAACCATTCGCCATGCTTTAAAAGACGTATAAGTTATAAAACCTTCAATTTAATCAGCACGAGGAAACGGTCAGAGCCAAATATAATCAACTGAAATCGACCCTCACTTAATTATATACGTAATATAATTCTATCACCGTTTGTAACATTTTAAATTTCCTATATTTAAAATTAACTTAAATTTGCTTTAAATTTCGCACATTTGATATGTATTTTCGTTGCCAGATAGTTCTCGAATATTTGATCGAGTTTCGACATCACTACGCCATCTATTGTAGCATTTGTAGCTCTTAAATGCAGTGAATTTCCCGCCTGGTGCCTGCTTTGGTGTTTTCAGTACGAAGCAGTGATTCGTGCGACGCACGTAAGATGGAGTACTGCGGTAATCCAAAAATAATGTTGGTACGTCTAATTGTAAATCATTGTTACAGTTTATCAATTTAACTAATTATTCTTGATTATGGTTGGCATAGATGTTAGCCGATTTGGGTAGGATCATCTATTGCTTCTTTTCTTGTTTGGTCTTGAAATACGTATTTGAGTGTGCACAATTTTACGCTGCATAGTGCGGGTTTAGTAGTAGTGAGTTTAGTACACTTTTGATGTTTTTTTTTGAAGGAGCACTTGATCGAGGTGCATGGGCCACGGCCATGTGACTTTTCCCCGGTCATTGTGTAGAACCGGTCTATAGCTCGGCATCTAAAAATTTTTAGACTATCTTAATGGGATTTTGAGCTAAGGCTATATAAATAGGTTTTTGTATATCTTATTTTTGGTTGTCTGTCTGTATTTTTGATGAATTAATAGCAAGAAACCTAATTTCTTCATTGAAGGATTTTTATCTGCCAGACTGGGAAAGTCACATTCTTATAAAACCCTCGTTAGAACACCTTGAATTGAGGTAAATATTTAACAGTATTTAAAGAATGTTTCATGAATTTAACGTTATCTAAAGAAAAAAATATTTTCTCTTAAAATAGGCTATATTGGCTAAATACCATTAAATTATGTTATCTTCTAGTTGCAAAGTGGTTTTAATATCTCTAATTAAACTTAAAATGTTATCTCTGATCTAACAATTTGTAAATTAGAATTATTTCCATTAGATTATTCTTTGATTTGACCACTTTAATCAAACTTCTATCTAAAACATAGTTTTTAAAGCTACTATCATTGTGCAACTTGAATCAATATCTAGCATTAGCTTATTTATTTGAATAGCTATACGGGCCTTAACAACTTATAGGTTAGATTGTATATATTTCTCTTATTTTTGAAACCGTCTAATAATTTTGCATATTCGTTACTACTTTACTTATGCCTGGGTATTTTGCCTCGCTTATAAGCGTTTCGATTTTTGCTATCATTATTTAATAATACGTACTGAATTGAATATAATCGCTCCCGACTAACATTTAATATAGGCTCGGGGTTTGCCTACATTATTTTGTGTTATTTTTTACTTATTTGAATTTAATACCGCTTTAATTACCTTATTGCCTAAACTTACCTTAACTTTTTGAATTTTAGTTTGGCTTACCTACCCTTATTTTGAATTGTCATTAAGGCAAGCTGACATTGTTTGATTAATGGTTGGTGACTTACTTCACCAATTAATTTGTTAATTAATTTCATTGAATTAACTTTATACTATTTAATTAGTAGTTATTGACTAACTGCACTAATTAATTTGTTAATTAATTTAACTTAATTATTTTATTTTAATTGATTCACGGTTGGCGATTTACTTCATTGATTAATTTGTTGATTAATATTATTGACCTAATCTCTCATTCGGCTAATAGTTGGTGATTTACTTCACTAATTACTTTGTTAATTACCTTCATTCAATTTATTGTACACTAATTAACTTCATTTATTAATTTGTTATTTGATTTCACTAAATTAATTCCTTAATAATTAACTTCAGTGATTTTTCATTTTGATTGAAATACTTAATTGAACATTGGATAGTGGATAACTTTAATATAATTTAGTATTAGGTTGGAAAACTGATTTCGGCGCGGTTATTAATGAAGTGTTCTATTTCTTTTTGCTTTTTACTATTTAAATTGTATAGATCTATTGCAATATAACTACCTTATTATCATAGACTAAGTTAGTTCAGATTATAATAATATGTTAGCTTTCACCGTATATTTAACATTTTAACTTACACAGAACTTCAATAGCAGAACACCTGATCTTTTTATAATAATTATTAACGACCTAATCAATAAACGTGGACATAAAATTTTAGTTTTTTTTTTGTTGTCTAATACCCCATTACTTATTGCAAACTTATTCATAAATTTATTTAGTTATTGAGGAGTAGTACCTAGGACCAAAGACAGTTAGCAGTTCAACTGGTAGAGAGCTATTGGCGCCCTTAACCGAACCCCATCTCTCACTGAGCAACTGGATTTGCACACTCTCCTCAACTGCCTCTTCTCATATAACTAAATTCTGTTTGATTTTGTTCTATTGTTCATATTATTTCAGTATTATTTTATATCAACTATAACCTTACTCTCTGATATTAAACAGAGAAACAGTGTGGCACATTGTCAGAAGCAAATAAAGAGGCAAAATTGCATATTCAACATTTTCATCTGCCTTTAGAATAACAAATTAAAGAGGATGAAAAATGTTGTCACATTTTTTTTCACCATATTCAAGATGTGAATCAAGCACTTTTTAATTAATTGTAGAAGTAACTTGACATAAATGTTAACTCCTTAACTAAATCGAAAGGCAACAAATCAACATAAATCGCCACCCATTATCTCCAACTTTACCAGTTTGGAATTACTTTTCACGTTTTTCTCCCGCATTATCTTACGAAAGTGCACTTAGCTTAATTCTTACGTTTAAGCGCCTTGAAATAAAGATTCAACTGAATTCCAAAAACCAGGAAAATAGTTTAACTTTTGACATTACGAATAGAAAATTATATTTCACAAAGTTGTACTAACATTTAGTTTTTGACCGAGTTAAATGGGAACTACTAGAGTTTTCGTTATGGTAATTTATGATTATAAGTATTTTTAGAATTTTAAAACTTTGTTTTCTTACGGTTTGGGAGGATACTGTGAAAATGTCTTAAAAGCTCTTTAAACGAAAAATTGAAATTTTCTGGAAGCTTTTTGAAATATTAAAATTGTAATAATTATTACAAGAATGTTAGCTTCTGGCAAATTATTTAAAGCGACTGGGAACAACAAAGCCATAAAATTTGATCGCAAATAGATTTTTGATTTCGTTTATTAGAAATTTAATTGAAATCAAAGTTCGTTGTCTGTTCAGAATTCTGCCCTATTTACGACTGCTAGAAATATATGCGTTTTTGTCATCATCAAGTGGCAATGACTAAATAAAATTACCAAGCTTCTGTGGTATCATATTTTATACTTATATTAAACAATTAAAATGTAATTTACTTACTAGGCTGTATTTATTCTTTAAAATAGTATTAGCTTAAGAACTTTTTTGCGAATTATCCATTCTTTTTAATCATTCCATAGTTTATTATTCTTGTCAACTTGCTTTGCATTTACGAGCGTTTTAAATTATTTTCAAACATGATGTTATTCATTAAAGCTGCTAGAAATCCTCGATTTATTACCCACATAAAATGGTAATGCTTATACTTTTATGCGATGGTTACAACGCAAAACTTTGGGCCAGGCTATCATTATATATGCGAATTTAGAATGTCCTGACGTTGCTTTTTATGGAAATATGTCCAGCTTGAATGAATTTTGGTTTGATAAACTTACACTCACAGATATTCACGTATGAATAGATCAGTTATTGGCTACCGAATATCTTTCGATTTGGTATTTCAGAGCAAAAGTTCCGCAAAATATATGAAATTTCATAAAATTCCATAAGCTTAGTTAAGTGACGTTTTGACACTACATCTGTGTCATCATCAACACCAAAGAACATTGTTATATTAAATAAATAAAAAATGCCTTTACAATTTAAAAATCTAAATTTAATGAAAATAAAATAAAAACAAAATTAAATAAAATACTTCTTATAGCAAAGGTCGTGGACTTACACATATTTTTAGAATTCAGATACTAAATTATTCACAATGCCTAATAAATCTTAAAAAAAAATCGTGGCAAGTAACTCTAAGGTCCAATTCCAAGAGGAAATGCTTGTTCAAGTTCACATTCCGTTTACTCTTGTCTATGTTGCATATTTCTAAAAAATATATTTCTTAGTAATTTACTTAATTATCTGAAATGTTTCACCGGCTTACAAAACTAAGCTAAATGAATCTCATGGCAGCGATAATATCATTATATCAATAAAAAATCAATAGA
>MU187470.1:60369-74011 GCA_016904865.1 Pissodes strobi | reverse complement strand
TGTTTTTAGTTTTAATTTTGTGTTTTTATGATATAAGATCATACCATGTCTACTACTGCCATACGTTAAACTAAACTAATGTTTGGGCAGGAATTGTAGGGAGTTACGTTATTGGGCAGCATTTTTTTGATCTTACAAGTCAAATGTATTTGCGCTTTTTGCAGAACGACCTAAATAGACTCAGGTAACAAATGTTACCTAAGTATGTTCGAGATAGGATTTGGTTTCAGCACAACAGGGCTTCAGCTCATTATAGCCAAGTAACTGAGACATTGCTTAAATCAACAGTTTAATAATAATCGATGGATAGGTAGAGGTGGTCCGGTATCTTGGCCAGACAAGTCTCCCGATTTGACCAAATTAGATTTTTTCTTGTGGAATATGTAAAGGAAAAAATATATCAAGCGACTCCTACCACAAGTAAAAAGATCAAAATTAAAATTCGGAAGGTTTTCCAAACAATTTCGCCAAATATGTTGGGAAAAGTTAGCGACACATTTTCAAGAAGAAGTCATGCTTGCGCACTGAACTTATGAGCTCATATTGAATAAAGTTTGTAGTGTGCTGATTAATTGTTAATTTTGTATTTGTAAACTCTAAAGGATTATTAACGATTATTAAAATTACAAAAAATTCTGATTGTTCACAGCATATCAACAATGTTTCATTATTTTTTCTAAGCGATTTTAAAAAAAAGTTTTAAGAATATGCTTTTTATCTATAGCTTGTAAAGAATGTAAAATATCTTAAGTAAAGGCTTTAGGTACATGACATAAATGTAGGTATTCCATGGACAAATTTAGTGAAATAAAAAATACAGGGTGTTCCATTCAAAATTGTTTAGACATTGCATATTAAATTTATAAATTCACAACAATACACCCTGTATAAAAAAAGACAAATTAAAACTGGGAATTTTATAAGGTACCTTAGACTAACTAACCCTTTGAAATACAAAAAATTTCATAAAAAAATTATTTACGTAGCAACGCCATACCGAAATTTAAGAGACGAGATACAAAAGTAAAGCTATTTCTCTACCTAGTCAAGTAACGATATAATATACAGAGTGTCCTATTTAAAAAATATTTTGCTCTAACTTTTTTTGTGACTCATCCTGTATATGTAAAATTATTTTTAATCCATAGATTTTTGTCAACCCCATAACTTTGCTATAGAACTTTTTCTCCACCTCTCATCGTTTAAGTACTATCCTAGCCGTACAGCTTGTTGACATACCCTGTACAATAAGATTGATTTTATGCAATTTGCGATAATCTTGAAATAAAGGAAATAAGAAAATATCAAGCTGGTGGATGTATTGGTAAATTTTTAGTGGTGTATTGACCAAATTATATCGTTTACTACTACTGACTTTGCCAAATATTATAGTTTTACACAGTTAAAAGTTTCAGACATTGCATTGCACTATTATGCAATTTAGGCCAATTTATTTTTTATTTCTTTTAAATTTTGTAGCCTCCTAAATCCGGTAGCGTATTTAAGAAGCAGAACCCCAGTTAAATCGTCGCCTGATTGGCTATATAAGCAGCGTGTTACACTAGCCCCGCCCTCCAATGCTGTTTAGGTTTTTTCACTTCGCGTATTTGTATTCATGCAATGCTCTCCGCTCACAACGGGGCGCAACCAACAAAAACTATCCCAAACTAACCCAAGGCGTGCCAAAAAATTAACTAGTCCCAAAAATTAAAAAAAAAAACGTGCAAGTGCCAGGTATCGAACTCATTGCGCCGCATTTTAAACGTGAGCCTTAGCACCTGAATCAGGCTTTCACATTAATGCTTTTCTCGAAAAGCCTCATACAAATGGGTAAAGTGAAAAAACGTAAACAAAATTGACGAGCTGAGTTGGAGTTAGCCAATCAGGCGGGGTTATTTAGCTGGGGTCCTGTAATGCGGAGGCTTCCTAAATACGCAAACCGCGGACTTATTATTCATGAACACGTTACTTAAATGCTTTCCAGGGGCAGCTATGTCGATGATAATGTGTGTAGCTCCAAGCTAAGTCATTTTGAGCCTGCATCCAGTTGCAGTGTAAAAAGTTCTTAATTCGGACATCAATAGCTCGAAATTCTGACAGATTTCGAGGAAGCTTAAGCAAATGAGGTTTTTATTGAAATAATCAGCATCTAATTTATGCATTGCTTTATAAATGCATTGTATAATTAGTTATTAGCCTCCTAGTAATAAATTTTAGCTTGCATGTACTTTTCTTAATAACCTCAGCTCTATTTTTAACCTAGAATATATCAAATTACATCTTTACAAACATTATTCCCTAACTCGACAAATTTCATGTTTTTGCAACAAATGGATCTTTAAAACTATAACAAATTACAAAATACAGCGCCGCTTGCATTGCCAAATATGACTTCGTAAGAAATGGCTTTCTTTTTTCATTTCTGAGAAGTTCTGAAATCAACCATCATTTAATATGGGTTTTTAAATTTATTAGAAATTGGCTACTCAGAAATGTAAGCCAAGCTTGTTTTGTTTTAATTATTTCAATTGATTTGTGCAACGTAGTTGCGATGTTTTATGTTATAGTATAGTCGATCTTTGACCAATATTTTCCAAACTAACCCAAACAATAGGCAGAGTGTTCAGGACTTAACTCAATCTTAAATCAAAAGACCAAGCATACCTATCTCTAAACGTTGCTACACTGTGATAATAAGTAAATAAATAAATAAAAATGCATTTTAATAAAAAAAATCATATTACAATGATTTATATAATAAGCAAAAGATTTCCTGAATTAAAAAGATCTTTGTGTATTTGTGTTCACTATCATGTATTACCATTTTCCATTATTCCAGGTTTTTGGCAGCTTCTTCTAACACAGCCATTTAGCTTACTTAATATTGACAAGAATATATTGGAAATTCCACAAGTTTTGCTACAATTTCCAATATATTCTTGTCAATATTAAGTAAGATAAGTGGCTGTGTTAAAAGTTAATTGTTCACCAAAAGACAATTTGTAATAATAAATCAGGAGAGAGTTGCTCATTTATTGCCGTTTGCATATTAGTATAAACTTTTATTTACTCTATTTTCTATGCTTTTACTTTTTGTTCACTGCTTACCTTTACCACAAGTTTCATGCAACAATGATAATTATTATTTTTAATTACTCATTAGTAGTAATTCTAGAATTTTATTAACAATGTCTGAGAGATCATTTTTCTACAATTTTTGTGACAAGTTTTACTAAGTTTCATGTGAAAAAGATGATTGTTACTTTGAACGATTTAAATATTTAGAGCAAGTAAAATTTTGTAACAAGATAATTACTACAATATAGCCAAGAAATTGTGTTTTGTTCGTATATACTTATAATTATTGATGAAAATTTTAGAAATAAATGTCAGAGGCTTCCATTATCATTTTTCATTTAGTTACACGGGTTTTTCTACAAATTTCAACAAACGCTTTACTACAAACCTTATGTGAAATGTCAGAGGGTTTCATTGGTCATTATTTTCCATAGATTTTATTATAATTTTAATTACAAGCCTTATTACAACTTTTTTCATGTTTTACTACAAGTTTAATGTCAAGCCATGACTGATATTTTGATCGATTTGAGCATTAAGCTGCTCAGTGTAATTATTTTCATTGCGAGGTAATTTATAATTATTTTCTGTTTTTCATAATTTCAAGATTTTGGAATAAAGTGTTTACTTGCTAAGAGGGTGGGGAAATTCCTGGTTTAAATATTTGTTTCATTATACTCTTGTTTATAAGTAAACATTCTAGAATTAAATGTCACAGGCTTCAACAGATTTGATATTCATCAATCCTATTTAGAACAATTTTCAGTTTTTCCATTATCATTTTCATTTCATTTTTTTGCAGACTATGCTGCAATTTTCATCAAGCGCCTTACTACAAGCTCCATGTGAAAATTGGTATTTTTAACCATTCATTAAAAGGAATTAGTGAAGTATATGTGGGAGAAATTCACTTCTCATTATTTTTCATAGGCTTTATTATAATTTCCATCACAAGCCTTACTACAAGTTTCATGGTTTATTACAAGTTTAATTTCAAATAATGATTGCTATCTTGGACTATTTAAGCATTAAGTTGCTGTATTAAAATTAATATTATTTTCGTTGCGGGATAATTTATAATATTTATTTTTCTGTTTTTCAAAATGTCAAAAAGTAAGCATTCTAGCATTAAATGTCGCAGGCTTCCATTATCACTCTCGTTTTTTATCTTGTTACACGGTTTTGCTACAACTTTCATCAAACACTTTACGACAAGCTGCGTATTAAAATGAAGAATTTTATTTTTGATGATTCATTAGAGTCATTCGAGAAGTAAATGTCGTTATTATAATTTGAATCAAAATCCTATTCCATGATTGCTATTTTGAACTATTTGAGCATTAAGTTGCTGTTTTTAAAATTCATATTATTTTCATTACTAACAATTTTCTGTTTTTAGAAATTTTGAGATTGCGGAATTTCCTGATTTAAATATTCCATTGTCAATTCCATTTTTCATTAAGTGACACGGATTATACTGTAATTTTCATTAAACGCTTCATGTGAAAATAATGATTTTTATTTTTAAGGATTCATTAGTAGAATTCTTGAATTAATTGTGGGAGAAATTCACTTTTAATAGGATTTATTATAATTTCAATCACAAGGCTTATTACGAGTTTCATGATTCATTACAAGTTTAGTGTCAAATAGTGATTGCTATTTTGAACAATTTGAGCATTAAATGGCTGTGTTTAAAATTAGTATGATTTTCATTGCGGGGTAATTTAAAATAACTTTCTGTTTTTCAAAATTTCAATATTTTCAAATAAAATGTTTACTTACTAGAAAGTTGAGGAAGTATCTGATTTAAATAGTAATTTAATTATACTCTTGTTTATAAGTAAGAATTCTAGAATTAAATGTCGCAGGCTTCCATTATCATTCTCATTTTTGTCTGGTTACACGATTTTACTACAACTTTCATCACACACTTTACTTCATGCAATAGCTGCTACATTGAACGATTTAAGCATTAAGCTGCTATTTTTAAAATTCATATTATTTTCATTGCGAAGTAATTGACAATAATTTTCGGTTTATCTAATTACATGATTTTACTACAGCATTCATCAAACAATTTACTACAAGCGACATGTTAAAATGATTAAATTATATTTTTAACGATTCATTAGAGGCATTCTAGAAATAAATGTCTGAGAGTTTCATTTGTCATTATTTTGAACGTGCTTTGATATAATTTCAATCACAAACCATATTTAAAGTGTCATGATTTATTGCAAGCTTCATGTGAAAATTATTATTGCTACTTTTAACAATTCATTAGTAGGTAAAATTGAAGTAAATGTAGGAGAAATTCATTTGTCATTATAAATTTAATCACAAGTCTTATTACAAGTTTTATTATTTATTACAAGTTTAATTTCATACAATAAGTATACGTGGAGAAATTCATTTGTCATTATTTTTCATAGGTTTATTATCAATTTCAATTATAATTTCAGTCACAAGCCATATTACAAATTTCGTGATTTATTACAAGTTTAGTTTCAAATAATGATTACTATTTTGAACAATTTGAGCATTAAATGGCTGCGTTTAAAATGAATATTTTCATTGTGGGGTACTCTAAAATAACTTTCTGTTTTTCAAAATTTCAATATTTTTAAATAAAGTGTTTACTTACTAAAAAGATGAGAAAGTAGTTCCATTATCATTTCCATTTTTCATTAAATGACACGAATTATACTGTATTTTTCATCCAACGCTTCATGTGAAAATGATTAGTGTTATTTTTAACTATTCATTAGTAGGAATCTTGAATTAATTGTGGCAGAAATTCATTCCTAATAGACTTTATTATAATTTCAATCACAAGCCTTATTACAAATTTCATGATTCATTACAAGTTTAGTATCAAATAATGATTGCCATTTTGAACAATTTGAGCATTAAGTGGATGTGTTTAAAATTAATATAATTTTCATTGAGGGGTAATTTAAAATAACATTCTGTTTTTCAAAATTTCACTATTTTGAAATAATATATTTGCTTACTAAAAAGAAGATGAAATTTCCGATTTAAATAGTAGTACGATTATACTATTCTTTATAAAGTAAGCATTCTAGAAATAAATTTCGCAGGTTTCCATTATAATTCTCATTTTTTATCTATTTTCACGGTTTCGCTACAACTTTCATTAAGACACTTTACTACAAACTACATGCTTAATTTATAAATTTTATATTTAACGATTGATTAGAGGCATTTTAGAAGTAAATGTCGCAGAATTTTATTAGTCATTATTTTCTATAGACATTTATTATAATTTGAATCATAATCTTATTACAAGTTTCATGATTTATTACAAGTTTAATTTCAAACCGTGATTGCTATTTTGAACGATTTCAGCATTAAGTTGCTGTGTTTAAAATTTATATTAATGTGGGAAAATTCCTCATTTAAATAGTTGTTTGATTATACTCTTATTTATAAGTAAGCGTTCTAGAATTAAATATCACAGGCTTCCATTTTCAATCCTATTTACAACAGTTTTCAGTTGTTACATTGCTAATTCCATTTTTAATTAAGTGACGCGGATTATACTGTACTTTTCATCAAATACTTTACTACAAGCTTCATATGAAAATGGTGGTTGTTATTTTTAACGATTTATCAGAAGGAATTCTTGAAGTAAATGTGGGACAAATTCATTTCTCATTACTTTTCATAGGCTTTATTATAATTTCAGTTACAAGCCTTATTACAAGTTTCATAATTTATTACAAGTTTAGTTTCAAGTAATGTTTGCTATTTTGAATGGTTTGAGCATTAAGCTCCTGTTTTAAAATTATTATTATTTCGATTGCGTGTTACTCTACAATAACTTTCTGTTTTTCAAATTTTTGAAATGTTGTAATAAAGTGTTTATTTACTTGCTAAAGAAATGAGGAAGCTCCTGATTTAAATAGTAGTTTGATTATAAATTTGTGGTTAATTTTCACTGACTTATTATAATTTCAATCATATACCTTACTAAAAGTTCCATGATTTATTGAAAGTTTACCTTTAAACCATGATTGCTATTTAGAAAGATTTGAGCACTATGTTGCTGTATTTAAATTAATATTATTTTCATTACTAGGTAGTAATATACACACACATTTAAAGATTTGGAAATGATATGTTTACTTGCTAAAAGTGTGGGGAAATTCTTGGTTTAAATAGGTGTTTAGTTATACTGTTGTATATCAGTAAGCATTCCATAAGTAAATATCACAGTTTCATTTTTGTCATTATCTTTCATAGACTTTATTTTAATTTCAATTGCCAGCCCAGATCAGTTCATTGAGCGAATGACTAAAAAACCCTCAGCACTCTCAGCAGAAATTGTTGGAACATTCGGTTACAATCCGTTGAGATTTTTTGAAAAAAAGAAAACATCAGGTTTATCGGAAATAAAATATTTAAACCTAAATGACATCAAAATGGTTTCTACTAAAATTTTACTCTCGAGCAGTGATTTGATATGGCTTTAAGGCAAATATAGTGGTTTAGTCTTACCTGGTTGGAGCGGCTTCATGGAAGAAGCGACTACATCTCTTTCATTTCAGGAGACATTTGTAGCATGCTTGCCATTTATAAATGCACCGACGAGTGATTATGACACAATCTACACTTCTTTACTTTTTGCGTCAGAAAAGTGTCTCAAAATGGACCAAAAAACTTGCTCTACATGAAAGCGCAATATATTCTTACTAATTGTGGTCCAGATTCCAAGCTGAGTAACGTGGTCGTTAGACTTGGTGGCTTTCATTTAATGATGTCCTTTTTAAGTTCTGTCGGGTACCTTATGACAGGAAGTGGCCTAAAAGAACTATTTCATACTCTTTATGCAATGAACTCTATTGATAAAATGATGGAGAGTCACGCATATTCCAGGGCCCTTAGAGCTCATTTTTGGCGTACTTTGCTCTGTCTAAGATTATCATGTCGTCCATTGATTTTCCTGTCGAATTGAAGGATGGTTTACATAAAATTTTACGGAATTTGGACAAATCCTCTTTTTATCGATTGAAGATAATGAGTATTATTGCAAGCTAACAGAAAAATTTGAAGAAAGATTATCAGAATTAGAACAGCTAGGACCTACAGCAAAACAAGCAGTTTATGGAAGCGGAACGGATGGGTAACTGGAAACTCCATCTAGACACAATTCAGAAGATGTTACCCTTTTTTTTCAAATGGACATTTTTTGTATGCAAAGTCTTGTCACTTATATTTGTAGCAAATGAGGTCATTAAAAGACAGAATGCCTCAAAACGAATATGAGACTTTCACATCCGGTGGCAATTTCATTATTCGTCGCAATAATAAATTTTTCTGCCGGACTTGGAGTGACATGGTGATTGAGCAATCCCTTATGAAAAGTATGAAGAGCTCAGGTGGTCTTACTCGCGGAAGAGGCATTTCAGAAGCAGTTTTAACTACATGGACCCTCGGCACCGTATATCTACAAAATATTTGTGATTGTGTCGAAAAATTTTGTAATGTTGCTTACAAATCTTCGGAGCAACATGTCGAACTCAGAGAAACAAGAATCAATCGTGACAAAGAAGATACGTTAAATATGCATGCATGATTAGACCAACATCCTCCATTCACTCAGAGAAAAGAAATAATGTCTATTAGTACAGGGGTGGTCGGCAATGAATCAATAAATTGCCATTTAGCTCAAGAACTTGGTTTAATGGGCATATCAAAACTTGAAGGTTTCGATTTTCAAACTGTCAAATACAAGCGAAATGGAAGGTGCAAGTCACTCGGGACCATGAAGTCAGGTATCACAGTCGATGAAGAAACCATGGCTGTAGACCCTCTTCTGATTTTTCGAAGGATTTGTATTGCAAAAAAATCAGAAGCCGAACTTGAAAAATTTTTGGAATACGAGCTCTCTCCGTTTCCTTTGTCAATTTTTAAAGAAGAAGGTCTCCGCAAAGGAATCAAATCATCTCTTTATAAGGAATTGAAACCTGTTGCTGATGAGCAAATAGACATTGAAGATGCGATATATGTTATTGATGGCGGATTCCTTCTTCATCGCGTTGTTTGGCCCCGAAATGTATCTTTTTCTTTAATTTGTAATGCATAATGCAAATACGTTGTATCAAAATACATATCAAATTGCGTCGATGGCTATCCAGATGACGCTAAGAAAGTCAGCACCAAATTTGCGGAAGGGGTGAGAAGAGCACGAAAACACTCATCGGTCGACATAATTTTTGATGAATCAATTTTTGTCAAACAGCATGAATAAAGTTCGTCTTATATCGATGTTAAAAAGTAGCTTTGCGTCCAAAAACTTAAAAGTACGTCAAGCCAAGGACGATGCGGACTGCTTAGTTATTGAGACGGGGATTGAAGAGGCGTCAAAACATAAATCAGGAGTGATAATTGTTGGCGAGGACGTAGACTTATTGGTTCTCTTGATAGGTTTGTGTAAGGTCTCGAATATTTATCTTTTAAAACCCAGCCGAGCGAAGGTACCGCTACAATTTTTTCAGTTTCCAATGTACAAGAAGAAGTAATAGCTGAAAACATCTTGTTTTTACATGCATTCAGCGGATGCGACACAGTCTCTGCATTGTTTGGAAAAGGCAAAAAAAATTCTTCCTGTATTGATTAATAATCCTGATTTACTGCCATATGTCAAGCTTTTCTTAACACCAAACGCGGATCCACAAGCCATTGCAAACGCTGGCAATCAATTTCTACTTCGCTGTGCTGCAAATTCAACTTTAAATTCCTTGAGATATAAAACTTTTATTAGAACGGCGTATAACAGCACGCATAACATCGCAAATTTGCCTCCTACAGAAGCCGCAGCAGAACAGCATTCGTATCGCACATACGATCAAGTACAACTTTGGCAGGGGAACGAGTTAAAATCTGAAAAATGGGGCTGGAAAAGAACACACGAAGGCTTAGCTCCAGTCACTACTTCTATGCCTCCCTTTCCACCACAGCTTTTAAAGCTCATATCTTGCAAATGTAAGAAAGGTTGCTGAGGAGCATGCAGCTGCCGGAAAAGCGGGCTGCTATGTTCGGTGATGTGCCTTCAATGCAACAGCACCTGTGAAAACGCTCCAGACGAAGACATCGGGGACCTGGAGCATGACGAAGATGACCCTAAAAAGTATATTTAGAAATGCTAGATGAGGACATGGACAGGGAAGAAGACTCACTGGAGCAACCCGACGATGATCACCCTGAAGAAAGGTTCGATACAGAAAACTTGATAGGTAAGCTTTTGATTCTCCTGCCATTTTCTCTCCATGCATCACACTATATTTCTGTCCTCACCCTCTCTCCCCCTAAGTGTACAACCTTTAGTAGTTCAAGGCTGACTTTATTGTCTCTTGGAAATTGGTGTATTGGATATTTTTTCATTAAGTAACTGAAAGTTTTTCGTCTTGTTTCAGAAGCTAATAAGAGTGATTCTAGCTCAGAAAGTGAGGCCTTTGATCAGCCTGATCCTTCAACCTTCAACAGCTGTAAAACGACGCCGAGGAAACTTAGTTGTGAATCTTTGCAACATTGCATCTTTAAATTTTGGATATTTAAATTATTTCCTGACTTTTAAGCGGGTTGAGAGTTTTTTTTTATTTTTTGTAAATTTTCAAGTGTTTTTAAAATTTCCGGCTCACTTTAATAAATTTATAGTGACTATGGCTTTTTATTAAACAAATTTATTTTATTTTTTGAAAATATTTTCTTTTGGCGCCATTTTTTTAAATTTCCGATATTTCCGGTGAGATTTTTTTGGTGGGAAGTGAAAAATTCGGAATCAGCGACCCAAAAATCATAATGTAAGCCTATAAAACAAAATCCTGCTATTTTTTCCAGGTAATATTCTCTATTGCCTGGAGTATTAGAAGTTTCATGAGTTATTGCAAGTTTAATTTCAAGCAATGATTGCTATTTTCAACGATTTGTGCATGAAGTTGCAGTGTTTAAAATTAATATTATTTTAATTGCGAGGTATTCTACAATAGCTTTCTATTCTTCAAGATTTCAAGATTTAGAAATAAAGTGTGTACTTACTAATTCTTAATTTAAATAATTGTTTAATTATACTCTTGTTTATAAGTGAGCATTGCCGAATTAAATGTGGCAGGCTCCCATTGTCATTCCCATTTTTATTAAGTTACTCTGGTATCTGGGTAATAACAGAGTATTAATTTGTTAGTCCATTACTAACTCTTCTGCTTTAAATTTTACTAAAAGTGCCGATGTTGTACGACCATACTAAATGTGATTGTATTATTCCAAATCTGATATGACTATTCAAAATAAAAAGATCAGCCCTTTATTTATATATACTGTAACAATGGGGGAAAATTGTGCTATTAATGGAATGAGATAAAATTAGACTTCAGCAACAGTTTTCGGCTAATAGTAGACCAAAAGTACTGGAGGCAACAGTGACCAAGTGACATAATTGACATTTTTTCAGAAAATGGCTGAAAATGGCAATTTTTAACCGAATTTCGAAAAACTACTCTATTTATCATTTATAATAATTAATATTTAACCCAGATCTTATGATGACGCCGTGATAGTAATAAATATAATTTCCTAACAGATTTCTGATTCCTTTAAAATGATCACAAAGACAATTTCTCCAAAGTATAATAAATAAGCTGCTACGACAAACTGTACTGCGAATATCGAGAGAGTCAAGAAAAGTGAAACAATTTTCATAGAAATGGATATTTCGAAATATACGAAATATACCTTTATTTTAATGAGGACTGTGCAGGTAAGCTGTTTTAATAACTAGGTACCTATTTTGCAATTTCAAATCTTGAAATGATAGCCATAGAAAAAAGGGATCAAACAAAAAGACGAAGATACGAATTTTAACAGCCGGCCTTCTACATACGTGTAGTTGATTAGCATATGGTAGTAAATATTATCAAAAACCTAAATGAGTATGACAAAAAATTGCGTACTACGTTTGCAGATTTACATGCATAATTTAAAGTCATGTTTATAAAATCGGACTATTTAGATTCGACCGCTTGGGGCAAGCCCATTTCTCCAAAAAAATAATAACACGCTATTAAGACCCGAACGCAGCTACCATAAAATTGAGCTGATATTCAAATAAGGCCCAAATGATTAAGTGAGTGAGTTTTGCAGTCTTTAGCGGTGGGTTCTCAGATAATTATTACCTGATTATTGTAATTTTTACAATTATATATTTATATACGCACATAGATCATAATTTGTAGAACCGGCCCATTCGGATCTCTAGAGGGCAGCGAAGGGATATTATTTGTCCCTGATCGTTGAACAACATGCCAATATTGATATTTCAATGTCTAAAATTAAGCATATTTATTATTTACCCAGTAATTTTTCGGTAATTCCCTCAGGTCATGTCTCAAAATAGCATCGTTTTGTCTTTTCTATTATTTATATACGACACTAATGTTGTTGCAAACTATTTTGTTTATGATACATATATTATCATACTAATGGGTTTATTTAGATTCAAAAAACTACGCATGTGTAATATGAAAAGAGCTTCAAGATAAGACCTTACATTCATGGAGAAAAATATTAATTTCCAAAATAGAGCAACATCATTTTCACATGAAACTTGTAATAAAGCAAAATTTGTAGGGATGCTTGTGAAGAATAATGGAAAATGGGAATGATACTGGAACTCTGAACCTTGTGTCATTTACTTCAGACTGCCAACCATAGGCATAGTTATATGTCTATGCTGCCAACTAGTAAACAAGATTATATATCAACAATCAATAAACAAGTTTATATATCAAACAGACACCGCCTGCAGCTGGGACGGTCCCAAGCCCGGATAAAGTGTGGACAGGTCCAAGGATAGCCTAGCTACCTGCCTAGATTAAAAAAAGAATCATAGCTCACGGAAACGAAGGTCAAGCCTCGGATAATGGACGGATTTCGATGATGAACCATGCGAGAACAAAGACAACGCAAAAACAAAAATCTATTCCCACTAGATTTGCTTGCTGGAATATCACCTCATGGAATGGTAGAGATCAAGAGATTATTATGGAAATGAAAAAGCATAAAATATGTGGGTTATCTGAGACCAAACGAATGGGAAAAGGAACCATCAAATACCAAGATTTCATCTTTGCTTCTATAACTCCCTACAAACCACTATAGACCAAATATCCCACAGCGAAAGGTTAATACTGTTCGGAGACTTTAATGCTAGAATACAGTAGAATTTTCAGGTGTCCCTAATCGACTTTTGCGCCAGAAATGAGCTAAGAATATATAGCACTTTTTTCCAACATAAAGATCAACACAAATACACCTTCAGTAATACAAGAGGCCAAAAAACCACCATAGATTATATAGTAACGAACAGAGCTATAACCCCAAAACAAATCAGTGACGTAAGAGTGCTAATTACAGCCAAAGTTGGCACGGACCAAAATCTTGTCCTTGGAAAGATAACACTGGAAAAACATCACAAACATAATCAAGAACCACTATAAATTGAAAAATACAACATGGAATCACTCGACTATTACAGTACAAA
>MU187470.1:50204-60359 GCA_016904865.1 Pissodes strobi | reverse complement strand
GTTAAAAAACGTGTTTCGCGATTTCCCCCAATTCTCGATAAAAATTCGGGAAATGGGGAAGGCGTGGGGGTACCCCATAACCGGCCAACCCCGACTCCGCCGTGCGGAGTTTGGTCACGGCAAAATTTCGCTCTGAGCTCCCGTTTAGCCGGAAATCGCTTAAAATCGAGCCCTGGCATCCCCGATTTAATTCCAGGTAGCCCCACCATGTGGTACATCTACCATGAAAATATAGACCCTGCAGGTCATCTCCTTATACCGGAACCTACCGGTTAAAAAACCGCGCGGACGCCTATTCGCCGAATAGGTCATTACTGACTCCTTAATAGCTCTGTTGTAAGGGGCGGCCAAATCCTGCTCGCCTCGGGCAGCCTAAAGCCTGGAGACAGGGCTGAAACCACAACAAACCATGGTTCTGCGAGGAGGTGATAAGCAATGAAAAAAGGAAATGTTACTTGCTTTACAAGAGCAGACAATGGCAAGATAATTTCACTAAACACAAAGAGACTAGAAACCGGGTGAACGCAGAGATCCGAAGGATTAAACAAGAGTACTGGAAAAAATACATCAACGACATGCAACACGATTTGTATGGAGCACAAAGTAAAGTGTGGAATATGCTAAAAAATCGAAAAAAGCCTATGAACGAATACATTCAAACAAAAAGCGTGTCATTGCACAAATGGGAGAGGTATTTTAAAGCCCTTTACGATAACAACCAAGACACAAAGATGAGCGCTGAGGAGGTGGAAGAAGAAGAGGTCCCAATATCATTCGCGGAAGAAGAAGTAAAAACAAAACAAAAAACCGGGTGTGGACAATATACCCAACGAACTTGTAAAGTATGGCGGTAATGAACTTACAAAAAAAATTAACGCAACTCTTCAATGAAATATTGAGCTCACAAACAATCCCCGATGATTGGCATAAGAGCTTCACCATCCCATCTTCAAAAAGGGACAAGAAACCAACCCAGAGAACTACAGGGATATAACTCTTCTATGCTCCAACATGAAATGATTCACCGGCCTTATTAACACATTGCGTGCCACGTCATACAAATATGAATGACACCAATGTTTCAGCCAGGGCCGCGTCATTCACATATGTATGACATACAACGATACCAATCGGGCCGCGTCATATAAATATGTATGACGCTCTGTGCAATATAAATAAGGATGTAAATATGTTCTATATTGTTGTGGAGGATTCATTCTTACCCTGGAATTGATTGCCTTTGGCTCGACAAATGATTGAAATTTTGTTTGGATTGTTATAGAGCCACTTCGGCCCCGGCTCAAGGATGTAAACTGCACAAGTGCAAGTTTAGTGACCCTAATGAAATGTGTACCTGTTTAATTATAATTGTCATCTTGTCAAAGTCAGTTTAAAGCCTGACAATCTGCAAGAGCTTTTTACTGTTTTATTGTATTTGCTAACCATTTTCATTTTTAGTTTTTTGCTTTTCTTGAAAACGGTGTCCGAATAGACACCGAATCGACGAAACTAGGTACACATTTCATTAGGGTCACTAAACTTGCACTTGTGCAGTTTACATCCTTGAGCCGGGCCCGAAGTGGCTCTATAACAATCCAAACAAAATTTCAATCATTTGTGGAGCCAAAGGCAATCAATTCCAGGGTAAGAATAAATAAGGATATTTGGCCCGAGAAAAAAACCGTGGGTTATTACATAAAAAAATAAAACAACAAGATTGTTTAAAAATAGGTTTATTTCTGAAAACTCGAAACAAAAAACCTGTAAATACTAAACATGTTTAAAATCAAAGCTGAAAAAGTTTTGTTAATAAAGAAGGCAAAAAATTGCAATCCTAAGTACAATCTTTAAAACTCATAAAATATATAAAAACTAAAACTAAGAGTAGACAAATTTTTATTTGTGTGTCAAATTAAAGCATGGTAAACAAATCTGCGGTGCTCCTGGACGTGCACTGCAAAAGGTATACACCATTTTTGATTTTTTTTCGCGCCTCTTTACGACCGACTTCCTCCTGAACCCTTGCATAGCAGACGCTGCATTTTCTTCTGATCTTTTTTCCATTTTCGTCTGTCCTTTGCTCTAAATGGTGGTGTCCACCTTTGGATATTCTTGGCCTTTCCTGCTGTTCCTCTAATTGTAAAAGTTCATTTATCAAACTTTCTCGGAAATTGACGATTTTTATTTTCTTTTTTGTAATATGTTTGTAAACTACCCAGGAGTTAACTATAGCCGTGCCCAATAGCAGTTGTAGACCTAGTTTTCTATACCACTTCACACCTTTACGCAAAGTAGTAACGTACGGTCTCATTTGGTCCGATAAATCAATCACTGCTTTTCCTTTGTTATAGGCTAATATTGCCGATGGTTTCTCAAGGGGTTTCCCTGATTTTCGACCCCTTCGTTGCGCTCTTACTTCACTTGCGATATTAGAGGACTCCGGTAGAATATCCTCGTATATACCTGAAGTAGCACGTAGCTCAGAAGAGGATGTTCCTCTTTGTTCGCTTTCTACCGTCTGGCTTTGGTCTATTAAATCTCCTAACTCAATAGGAGTTGAGCCACTAGTAGAAGGCTGTCAATTTCAGGGGAGAGGGTCTGTGTACCGGCAACACTACTTCGAGTGTCTATGGCTACTACTTCTGTAGATTTTGTAGGAACCATAACAGGGGCATGCTTTGTTGACAAAAGTCTAACGTCCCGAGTGTGTTTCCATTTTATCACCACGACTCCGGATTCATCTTCCCGGAATACCATTTCCCCTCTTTTTAACTTTGCCTGCAAAACTTCTTTAGGGATATCTTTTTTATTTGCCCGGAGTGTTCCGATCACATGTGTTTTTCTGGCCAATAAAGTTTTGGCCAAGTCGTAGCTGGTATAGAAGTTGTCAACGTAGGGAAGAAATCCAACATGCTATCTAAGAGCTTCATGCAAACATTCTTTGCCAGACCCATTTCCTTTTCGCCCGTGGCTGATTTTCCGCCATAAACACGTAGGGACCAGGTATATCCTTCAGCCGAACATAACTTAAAAAGTTTAATTCCATAGCGGTGGGCTTTGTTTGGAATGTACTGCCTAAAATTGAGGCGGCCTCTCCACGGTACTAAGGTTTCATCAATGACTACACTTTCTCCGGGACAAAATAGGTTTTGAAATTTTTGTTGCAAAAGATTTACAAGGGGCTGAATCTTTCCCAAGCGGTTTCCATTTTCAATAGCCTCATTATTGTTAAAATGAATCATTGCCAGTAACAGCTGGTATCTATTCCGGGACATGATAGATTGTGGAACCTCCTGTTTGTAAATTTTTCGAGTTGACCAATAGTCTTTCAGCGAGCTAAGTTTCACTAAACTCATCCATAGTGTTAAACCCAAGAATCTCTTGATTTCATTATTATTGGTAGGAGACCACTTATTAATTCGAGCACCTTTTGTCTTTCGTTGAGGGGCAATTTTTTGCTCTGCAAATCTGTTCGTCTCTGTGACGATGAAGCTGATAACTTCATCGTCAACAATTAGACTAAACACCTCCAATGGTGTGAGATTGTTGGGAATGTCCTTCTGTAACCCCTCGGGCCCAGTAAATAGAAACTGTTTGTGTCTTCCTTCATAGTTGGACCACTCAGCAAGCTCATTAGGTTCTGTTCTATCTGCAACTTCTGCCTGATTTGCAATGTCCTCTTCAAATTCTTCTCTTGCAAGCTCTTGAATGATGTCATTTATATTACGTCCTTCATCTTCTGCAGAAATATGCCCAGTGGAATCATCTTCGGATGAAATAACCTGTTCACGATGTTTCTTCAAATTTGGTTTCCACCCGGGATCCTCGATCGAGTCATCGGAACTGAAGTCTGTGTCACTATTATCACTACTAATGTTTATTTCTTCCACTATTTTCTTTAGTTCTATTTCAGTCAACGCTCTTTTTCTTTTGATAATTTTTTGTTTTTTTTTTTCACCTCTTTTTTCACTTATCACTTATCTGCAAAATAAAATCATCATTTGTGGTTTCTACGAATATAAAATACTAAGTTGCATTTTAGCTAAACTTTTGTTAGAAAAAATGCAACTTGATGAGATAGTAAAATCTACAAATCATGATTCATCGAACTGTTCTGGATTTTTCTGGTCACACGAAAACTGAAAAGGAAAAAAAATGTCATATATATTACAGGAAATCTGAAAAAACATGTCATACATATATGAATGACGTGGCTCCACACGTAAAAATATCTGAAAAATTTCATGTGGGGCCGCGTCATTCATATATGAATGACATAAAAAAAGTGCAAAATTTATAAAAAAAAACAAATAATTTCCTTAGATTTGTGTATTATTTGTCGTAAAAAATATACCAAACCACAAAAAAACAAGAAAGAGCATTCGGCCCCTGGGGCTGAAATCCCGATATAGCCTTGGTACGCAATAACCTTGAACGACATATCGAAATCAAAGACGAACAGCAAGGATTTCGGAGAAATAGGTCTACAACTGACGCCCTATTTATCATACACCAAATAGAAGAAGAAGCAAAGACACTACGGGATAGAGTGAGGAACGCAAGAATAAGAGAGACCTGCAAGGTGGAAGATGTAATCAGATGGGAACGAAAGCGCAGAAGATACTAGCGGGACCACGTAAAAAGAATGGATCCCGAAAGGATAGCCAAGATTGTGCTAAATGGGAATCCAGCTGGTAAAAGGCCAATCGAAAGACCACTAAAAAGATGGAAAGATAGTTGGGCATCTGTATCACAGGAGAATCAACATTACTGAGCAACCTCCGAAATAAACAGACTAAAAGGTCTTTACAAAGAATAAGATATATCAAGCAGCTATCTAAATCGAGAATTTCCCCGGTTTTAGAACCCTTACTTATAGACAAAAGTATAATTAAACAACCTTTTTAATTATAAATTTACACATCTTTTTAGCAAGTAAACCTACCTCAAAATCTTTTGAAAAACAGAAAATATTGCAAACTACCCAGCAATGAAAATAATGTTAATTTTAAACACAACATGCTCAACTGTAATAAATCATAGAATTTGTAATAAGGCTTGTGTTTGAAATTATAATAAAGCCTATGAAAAACAATGAGAGAAGAATTTCTCCGACATCTACTTTTGGACTAACTACTAATAAATCGTTAAAAATAACAATCATCATTTTCATATGAACCTTGTATTAAAGAATTTGTTGAAATATGTGGTAAAATCCGAGTAAATTAATAAAAATGGGAATGACAATGGGAGCCTGCCACATTTAATTCGACAATGCTCACTTATAAACAAGGGTATAATAATTAAACTATTTAAATTAGGAATTCCCCCCCTTCTTAAAAAGGGGGGGGGGGGTTTTTAAGAAGGAAACACTTTCTTGAAATCTTGAAGAACTGAAAGTTATTGAAGATTACCTCACAATTAAAATAATATTAAGCATGGAAAACTGGATTCCGACGGCTTTCAATAGAAAATTGTGGAAGGATTTGGACGAGGTCAACTTCCAGGAGTGGATAAATTCGAGCTGACAAGAAAACATGTGTATTCTAATATACGTACAGTGCCCGTCTTAAGTACTTAAAGCTAGATCTAGCACGGTAACTAATCAGCCCAATTTATTATTTGACTTCACGCATGACCCTCCGCTCGCTTCGCTCGCTACGGAGGCTAGAAGAACAGGAATTAACTAAAACTAACCCAAGACATGCCCAAAATGAAGAAAAAATACTTTTTACAGAAAAAAAATTTAAACCGACGGGAATTGAACCCCGGGACGCCGCGCCGACGCCGTATCAAAGGTCTAGCAACTAACCACTGAGCCACCACAGCACTTCCAGACAATTCATTGCACCGCAAAGACATCGGCCACCTAGCTCTAAGTGTCTAAAGTTCATTCCCCTACTACCTGGTATATCACAACAATCATAATCATGCGATACCTTGTTTTAAGGTGTAACATCTTGTTTTCTACATGTCAAATAGTCAATCACGTTGCATTGACAATAACATCTTGTATTCTTCATGTAACATCTTGTTTTCTACATGTCAAATAGTCTATTAAGTACCTTAATTTAAGAAAAGTTTAACCAAAGCTTGTAAGTTTGTATGGTGAAAATTTGAATTTTGATTTTTGATGAAGCTGGAAGAAATTATCTTCTAGCAACCTGTATGTTTAATAATAAGTTTCTCGAATACCCTATTTCGAGGAGCTGCTGTTGAGCGGCAATTTTGATCACGTTGTTTTTTTTATGGTAGTGGCACACAGACTAAAGGTAGATCCTATGGTGCTCGACGACCGGTGTGTGCGAAGATGTTGATTCACACGATTCTTGAATAGTTGTAAGTTGTAATTACGGAGACACAGATGTCCTGGGAGTGAATTCCACAGTGATGCAGTGCGCCAGACAAAAGAGTACTTGTAAAGCGATGTTCTAGGTGTTTCCAGTTGTACGACGTCTGTCGTGACTGTCTAACATCGTTGCCACAGGCGGGATGAGGCTGGCCAAATTCTGGGAAAATCTGTCGTGAAAGTATCTGTAAAACAGGTCACATGTCTGCGGTGTTCCAGACTATCCAGATTCCGGGTAAACTCCTCCTCGCCGACAAGACGGACAGCTCTCTTTTAAATGGAATAGAGTGTGCTTTGGTGCGTGACCTCAGATGTGTGACCAATCTTCTAAGCATGGTCTTATTTGCGCTTTGTAGAGCAAGAGCAACTGTTGCGGTGTATACAGTTTTTTGTTGTGAAATAGCGCACCGAGCTTTTGGGAGGATGATTTTGCGATGTTTGCAACGTGGTCATGCCAGGACGTATTGCTGTTGACCGAGACACCCAGCAGTTCGATTGACGAGGATGAAGGAATGGTCGATCCTGCCATAATGATGTCAGGGCTCGCCGTATTGGCTCTCTTGGTAAGCGTGGCTGCTTGAGCCTTTGCTGCATTGAACTGGACCAAATTTCTATCGCCCCAAGTTTGAACTTTCTCCAGATCTTGATTAATTGCTGTAATCTGCTCCTGTCTGCGGTGATAAGTCTCAGTCGCTGGAAAAGGTTTTTCTTATATAAATTGGGAGACAAGGGTACTGTCATCTGCAAAACTGTAAACAGGATTATTCGTTTCAGTCAGCAGGTCATTAATATAGATGAGAAACAGAGTTGGTGAAAGTACTGCGGTACACCGCGCTAATGGTGAATGTGTCTGAGATGTGTCCATCAACTGCAACGTGCAGAGATCGGTTCTTAAGGAAGCTGGCAAGCCAACTGCAGAGAGAGGCCATCCGAAGGGCCGCAGTTTGTTGAGCAGTACGTCATGCCAAACTCTGTCGAATGCCTTCAAAATATCCAACGCAATCGCCCTTCTCCGTAGTTGTCAATTGCCCTACTCCATATATGAGTGACATAGGCCAATATATCTCCTGTCGATCTCTCTTTGTGAAAGCCGTATTGATTATCACTGATTATGGGGGTGATGGTATGCGAGATTGTTTAGTCTCTCGACCAAGGGCTCCTTGTATCCTAGGAATGGACTACGGTGCATTCCTGGTATAGGATTCAAGTGCGTCAAGACCGATGTCCGTGAGCGAAAAGCCACATGCTGCCAGAGCTGCCCTTGCTAGCTAACTGAAAACATCGAATCTAGACTAGGCAAGTCGAAAAATTCCCCCAAGTCACGGTGTAGCATACGTGCCAAGGACTGAATGGCATCAGGGTTATGATGTCTCAAACGTGCCTTCAGGAAACCAGGCAGTATCCTGTCGTATTCTTATGCCATGCCCCTCCACAGCAATGCAAGGCTCTACTGTGTTTGACTCCTTTCCCTAGCTACTCGTGGGAACTGTATGGCAGAACAAAACCAAGAGAATTCACCTATCAGGGAGGGTCAAGGCCCTGAACCAATGAAGGCTGAGGATGGACAGACCAACCTCAACCCAACAACAACAACAGCAGAGGCTGGAAATAAATCAACCAATCCTGAAACCAGTAGCCTTTCTTCTGGGGCGGAAAGAAGTCTGTTAGATTTGACCACCACAGAGGAAGAGAGGAGCAAGACCGAAGGGGGGCCGGCCGCTCCTGAGAATCCTATTCTCAGGAGAAGGAGGCTACGAAGTCGTCGAAAAAACGTCTTAAACGATTCCTTCAAGAGGGGTCAGACTACCCCACAGCCTTGAAAAAGGCTCTTAAAGGGAAAAAAGGGGACAAAGAAGACCTGAACCCGGGAAGTGGACGAAGACAACTGCCCACTATTCGGGAGCAGGAAGACCGCCCCTCCACCAGCAGATCACAGGTGGGAAAACGCACCTACGATCTGACGGCAGCACACCTGAACAGCAGGCAAAGAAGCACATGGCTGGAACAACCACCCCTGGCTTATCCAATGAGGCGGCACTGCGGGGTATTAGAGTTGGTATAGTCCACACTGATTCTCCGGCTGCCTCATTGGATAACAGTCAAACTAGGCTGATACAGAACGCCTTAATGACGTTTGTAGACAAGCTTACGGAAGGTGGACCTCAAGTCCGCTTCCTGGGATGTGCAGCTAGGCCAGGCTGGCTGCAAGTGACTTGCGCTGACGACGCGAGCATAACATGGCTTAAGGACGTAGTAGCCGTCCTGAAGCCGTGGGAAGGTGCTCAACTGAAAGCCGTCAGCGGAGTTGACATGCCAAAACCACCACATCGAACATCAACACTACCATGGCAGAAGTCAAGTTTCGTCACCGTGATATTCGTAAAATCCTTAAAGAACTAGATACGCAAAAGGCATCGGGACCGGACGTGTCATCGTGTTAAAGAACGGCGCCAACGAACTAACACCCTTTTTCCCAAATCTTTTTCTCTGTCTTATCAAGAAGAGTTACTCGTCTTCTTGGAAAGTCGCTCGAGTGCATCCTGTTCCAAAAAAGGCAAAAAAAACACGCCCTCAGACTATCGCCCAATTATCTGGCTTCCAATAATCTGCAAAGTCATGGAACGTGTATGAATCAGCAACTACTCAAGTACCTCGAGAACTACAGAATAATCAGCGATAACCAATACGGCTTTCGCAAAAAGAGTTCGACAGGAGATATATTGGCCTATGTCACTCATATATGGAGTAGGACAATAGAGAATTACGGAGAGTCTCGAGTGATTGCGTTGGATATTTCGAAGGCATTCGACAGAGTTTAGCATGACGGATTGCTCAACAAACTACCGTTCTTCGGACTGCCAACCTCTCTCTGCAGCTGACTTGCCAGTTTCCTTATGAACCGATCTCTGCACGTTGCAGTTGTTGGTAACATCTCAGACACATTCACCATTAACGTGGGGGTGCCTCAGGGCGCAATACTTTCACCAGCTCTGTTCCTCATCTATATTAATGACCTGCTGTCCGAAACGAATAATGCTGTTTACAGTTTTGCAGACGACAGTACCCTTGTCTCTCAAATTTAAATCAGAAAAACCTTTATCAGCGACTGAGACTTATCACCGCAGACAGGAGCAGATTACAGCAATTAATCAAGACCTAGAGAAAGTTCAAACTTGGGTCGACATAAATTTGGTCCAGTTAAGTGCAGCAAAAACCCAAGCAGCCACGTTTAACAAAACGGCGGGCCCAGACATCATTATGGCAGGATCGACCATTCCTTCATTCTCGTCAATCAGACTACTGGGTGTCTCGGTCAACAGCAATATGTCTTGGCATGACCACGTTGCTAACATCGCAAAATCAGCCTCCCATAAGCTTAGTGCGCTGTTTCGCAACAAAAAACTGTATACACCGCAGCAGTTGCTCTTGCTCTACAAGGCCGCACCAAAGCACACCCCTAAAGCTGCTCCATTCAGAAGAGAGCTGTGCATCTCGTCGGTGCGGCGATCCGGAGTTGACCCGGAATCTGGACAGTCTAGAACACCGCAGAGATGTGGCAGAGACGTCCCTGTTTTACAGATACTTTCACGGCAGAGGTTCCCAGGATTTGGCCCCTGGCAATGCCTGTCAGACAGTCACGACAGACAGTAAGAGCGCACTAGTTCGTCGTACAACTGGAAACACCTAGAACATCGCTTTACAAGAACTCCTTTGTCTGGCGCACTGCATCACTGGAGCTCACTCCCAGGACATCTATTTCCCCCTAATTACAACCTACAACTATTCAAGAACCGTGTCAATAATCA
>MU187470.1:1121-23463 GCA_016904865.1 Pissodes strobi | reverse complement strand
AAGAAATCCAGGTCCGTATTTAAAAAAATTAAGTTGATGTGGGTATCTAAAAAACGAAAAGTCGTATCTCAAAAATAAAATTATTTTCTTAAAGAGCATAAAAAAGAGCCTCAAGCAGGTGCTCTTGGTTTTTCAAAATAATCAGTAATAAAGCCGTAAAAAAATAAAAACGAAAATTTAGTTTTTCGGTTTTTTTCGGATAACTCCGGAAGTAACAGGATTTTTTTTAATTTCTTTTTAACAAATTATTCACCATTACAATGCGTAACTTTGCCCCAATTTAACCTACGCTCTATCTCTAATAGTTACCAAGATAGCAATGCTAATGCATCGAATTTGTAACACCCTGTATATATATACTTGTCAACCAATTCTACTTTGTTGTTATTAATTTATATTTGATCACTGGGAACAATGTTAGTCATTAATTTGGGCTTTTCAAAATTTATTGTCAGTCCAATTTCTTTCACGATATCATTGAGTTCTTGGAGCATGTCTTTGGTCTCTCCCAGATTGTCTGACAAAATAACGATGTCATCCGCGAATCGTAGATGATTGAGCCTCTCTGCATCGATGAGTTTTCCTTTTTGTTGTTATGCCAACCTTTTAAATGCATACTCGAGGACAGCAATAAACAGCTTTGGCGACATGGTGTCGCCTTGCCTAACTCCCCTTTCCATTCTTATCTTGTTGGTTGTAGAGTGTAGATTTACAGCTGTGGCATTTTCATATATATTTTTAGCTATGTCGCAATATCGGTAGTCGACTCTACAATCCTGCAATGCTCTTAAGATGGCCGCTAATTCTACTGTATCAAAAGCTTTTTAAAAGTCAACAAATATCAATACTAGGGGGCGGTTATATTCAATGGTCTTTTCTATCAAGGTTTTCAAGCACTGCAGGTGGTCGTTTGTACCGTACTTCAAGCGGCTGATAGAAATCCAGCTTTGTCTCCAATCTGCTTGTTATAATTCTGGTGTACAGTTTATAGAAATGGTTAAGGAGACTAATTGGTCTATATGTTTCCAGGTCCATTATATATCCTTTGTTGTGCAAAAGTAGTTATTGAATTGTTCCACTTTGTTGGAATACTCTGATTCCACAGGCATAGATTAAAGAGTTTTTGAATCATGGACATCAGTACTGCTTCTCCTATCTTTATTGCTTCCATGACGACACCGCCATCCCCTGGAGCTCCATTATTCTTCATCTTTTTTAAAGCAATATTAATTTCATCCAGGGAGATCTCCGGTATATCCTCGGAGCCCTGATTTTGAACCCTTCTTCGCAGATATTCCTCTGGACCGCACCTAAGCACACCCGAAAACTGCTGTATTCCGTTCAGAAGAGAGCTTTGCGTCTCGTCGGCGACCCAGAGTTGACCCGGGATCTGGATAGTCTGAAACACCGCAGACATGTGGCCGAGATATCCCAGTTATGCACACATAGAAAAGATCTCTTGATCTAAAACCAGCGAGGAGTTCAGATCATTCCTCTCCTTATGAAGAAATAAATATTTATTTTGACATACTTTTCCTCGCCATAAGAACATGTGAAGTTCAGATTAGGATTTAAAATATATCATGATATGTTTTCATAATGAAACTTTTAACGTCAAAGTTGAGTAAGAGGTGCTTGATTTGAGCATCTACATATCAAACACCATGTTTCTTAAACTGAGAACCCGCATTCCTCGTTTCGAGATCCGACGACTTACACGAAAAATTATTTGTTTTCATTTCTAACTCAAACATGTGTTTCTTCTTAGAGAATATTATTTTGTTTGGAGGATGATTGCTCTCAGTTTAAGAAAGTGGTACGTAGAAATCTGGTACGTTATGCCGCCCATCTGTGTCTATTCAATTGAATCGACGAGCCAAAAAGACTGCTATGAATGCATTGTGAATCGGCAGTTTGTCGTTAATTTTGTATTTGTCTTGCGGCGTGCTCTGCTGTGTATAATACCTACAACGTGTTCCCGTGAAAGATTTATGTGTGTTTTCTTTTGTGGACTCTATAAAAGGTAAGATTTTTTCTATTTAACAAACACCCTGTTCGTAGGCCTTCAAATTCGGTGCTGATGTGATGTGATATAAATCCTAAGATCTCATGGCTCGCATCACTGCACATTTTCGACCTTTGACTCCATTTTGTTTACCTAAATGCGTTTCACAAAGCTGCAAAATTTCAGTGCAAGATTGAAGATTTTCGAAATTGGTTTTTGAAACAGTTTGGGTATTTAGGTATACTACTAAACAGAACTAATAATATTTCTGGGTGTTTCAAAATTATTCAGACAAGAAAAGCACAAATAAGAAAAAAGTTGAACATGAATGATGTGAACTGAATATGCTTTCTTCTACTTTTTACCTATTTTTCAGTAAATATTAATAACAAATCTTAATGTGGAAGGCCTGTTGAGATCTTGTGGAATCCCCGACAACTTAATTGAAAAGTTTTCAGGGAATTTGCTGATTAGTTTTATTTCTATTTTCTTAGTATGCATATAAGATGACGCAGATTTTAAGTCTCCATTAAAATGTCTTGGAAAGTATGAAGCTTTGAAATAATAATTGGGATATGTACTATGTACAGGGTGTTACAGCGAAGACTGAACATGGGCTTATTTTTGACCTTCCCTGTATTTTTAAAACAAATCAATAGCCATTCACGGTTTTTTTCTGCTGAATTCAAAAATTGAACAAAAAAAACATTTGAACCAAAAACAAAAGACTTACGTCAAGGATGAACTGTTTTTTAAATGGAACACCCTGTATATTATTACACTTTTGGATTATCTAGAGAAAACTGGACACATTTTGTTTATATTATTCTATACCTTCATTAGCTGTTAACGAAATATTGACAGTTGAAAGTCGGGCATTTTGGCAATTTGAAATTTTTAGATCTACAGCAATTTTCTTTCTTTTGATATTTTTATACTTTTTTCTGAAGGTTAAATAAGGGCCTAGTTTTACAACTTTTTTATTAATAATTAATTTCATGTATACAGGGTGATCAGCTCTCGGTCGATTTACTTAAATAATTTTTTTCTCATGAATTTAGGACTAATAGTTTTAAGATATGGCCGAGACCCATCGTTAGCTGAGCACCCTGTTTATATCTAGGTATTTATTTTTATAATGAAGACAAGATATATTTTTCAGAACATGGGTTCAATATGGACAATTTAAGACTTTTGACTAATAAAACTAGTGTGACAGCAGAATTGATTCCAAATTTGAGTCTACAATTAATATTTGAAGACAAGTTAAGTCAATGGTTTATTAGTAAAGTGAGTAGAAAATAAGTAAATGTTTATGTTTACAATACATGTCATGCACGAATTGAAATGGCTTATTTGTATAATTTCATTAGTTTGTAGAATAAAGTTTTTATTTTCTATGAATTTTTTTAATTTAAAATAATTTCAACCTAGACTTGAAATGAGGAAATACATTCTTAATAGAACAATATATTTATCTAAATAAAAGAACGTGAGATCCATGGGTTGAGAAAAAAGGTCTCATATCGTGATATCATGGTATCACATCAAAGCAAGCCGCATTTATATATGTAACCATATCCTCTCAATTTGAGATACTGATATTTAGAACTAAAATAGTATGTTCATGTAATGAACAAACGGAGCATTCTTGTAAAGAAATAGATCTCTCAAAAATATTATCTGGAAATGAGAAACTGCTTATCTCGGATTGATGAGACAGCTTTCTCAAGTAAAGAAATAAATGTCTCAAGGAAAGAGCATAGTATTTAAAACTCAGCAACTGTTCTCTCAATTCAAAATCTACTATCTATTGCTTCGAAAGTTTTGGTCTTATATCAAAAATCGGCCTACTTTTTATTCTGTTCTTGAAATGATGTAGAGGAAAATTGGATCGAAGTTATTGAATTGGTCAAATCCAGATATATTTTTTTATTTGAATCCGCTGAGGTGAAGAAATACTTCTCTTCACACAAAGTAATATTCTTTTGCCACATATGAAAGTCAATATGCTCTTGGAATAACGTCAATTCCCTCAGTTTGAGAACTCTTTTCTATGTGTGTACAGATATTTTCACGGCAGATTTTCCCAGGATTTGTCCCGCTTCATCCAGCCCCCAGCAACGCCCGTCAGACAGTCACGACAGACGTCAAGAGCGCACCCGTTCGTTGTACAACTGGAAACACCCAGAACATCGCTTTAGAAGGACTCCTTTGTCTGGCGTACTGCATCGCTGTGATGCTCACTCCCAGGGTCTCAGAATATCTGTTTCCTCCAAATTACAATCTACAGCTATTCAACAACCGTGTCAATCAACATCTTCGCATACACCGCTCATCGAATGTCATAGGATCTCCCTTTAGTGTGTGTGTCATTGCTATAAAAAAGTCAATTCAAAATTTGACAAAGTGCACGAGCTTTTTACTGTTTTATTTGCATTTACTAAACATTTTAATTTTTAAGATTTCTCGTTCTTGACTACAGATGTAGATTTGTTCCTTGAAACGTCGAGCATTTCCCAGTTCTTTTAGGTTTTTCAGACAACAATTTGTCAGATAAACATGAATTCTCGACAACAATATAGAACATATCTACATCTCGTTTTTTATCGTTCAAAACGTGCTAGGATCCAATTCCAGTACAATATTTTAAAGGTAAAAAACTTCACATATTGCTATAATTACATATTTTTATTGAAACTAAATATTACTAGCGAATAGCATGTCTAATTAGTTACATATTACTGCTTTTACGATTTTCGAAACTTTAATATTATATACGACGTTCCGACGTCAATTATTTCTGCTTTACATATTCGGGGCAGAATGAAAAGCATTTCATTTTGCCCCGTTGTGAAGTAATATAGTTATTTTCTGTTATAGAACTATGGTCAAAAACTGCAAGAGAAAATCCAGACAACATGAATGGACCAAAGTAGATATAATAAACGCCATAACTGCAGTCCGACAAACAGCAATTTTTTATGGCAGTGGCACACACACTAAAGGGAGATCCTATGGCACTCGACGAGCGGTGTGTGTGCGAAGATGCTTTTGACACGGTTCCTGAATAGTTGTAGGTTGTAATTAAGGGGGAACAGATGTCGTGGGAGCGAGTTTCACAGTGATGCAGTGCGCCAGACAAAGGAGTCCTTGTAGAGCGACGTTCTAGGTGTTTCCAGGGGTACGATGAACGGGTGCGCTTTTGCCGTCTGTCGTGCCGGTCAGACAGGCGTTGCTGGGAGCAGGATGATGCAAGCCAAATCCTGAGAACATATGCCGTGAAAATATCTGTAAAACTGGGAGATTTCGGCTATATGTCCGCGGTGATCTAGACCATCTGGATCTCAAACACAAAAATACCAAACACCTCAAAAACGGGGTCGTCGACGAGACGCACAGCTGAGCTGTGGGATGTGCTTAGGTGCGGCTCCCGAGATGTGTGAACAATATTCTAAGCACGGTCTTAATTGCGCTTTCTGGAGCAAGAGTAGTTGCTGCTGTATCCAGTTTTTGTTGCGAAGTAGCGCGATGTTACCAACGTGGTCATGCCAGGACATATTGCTGTTGACCGAAACACCCAGTACTTTGATTGAAGAGGATGAAGGAATGACCGATCCTACCATAATCATGTGAGGGCTCGCCGTATTGATTTTCTTGGTAAACGTGGCTGCTCAGGTTTTTCCTGCATTGAACTGGACCAAATTCCTGTCGCCCCACGTTTGAACTTTCTCCAGATCTTGATTAATTGTTGTAATCTGCTCCTGTCTGTGGTGGTGAGCACGATTCGTCGATAAACAAAATTGTTCTGCTCAAGTATGGATCACGGATTCTTTTGTTTTGAATAAACTGGCAAAATTCGAGGCGTATGGGAGGATCAATCGGTAAAAGTTCCTGCACTTTCTGGACATGGTATGAATGTAATAACTGTTCTTTTATAATTTCGTGGGTACTAGTTTTAGGGATTTCTAATTCACATTCTAAACGGCGGACACTAACACTCGGTTCTTCTTCAATCCTTTCCAAAATTTCCTCTTCATTTTGGACAATTCGAGTTGTTCGCCTGCGACCCCTACCTTCAGAATTTCTCGCAAAGCTGACCGTTTCTAGAAGACGGCGCTCAATATTCCCGAATGTTTGGTGATTTGGCACTAGACGGTTAGGATATCTCTCCCTGTATAACCTAACACTTTCACCTTTCACGACGTCACGTTTATAGCATTTCCACTTATTTACACCCGGTGACTATACTACTGGAAATCCTCACTTTATGGCGTTAGACTATACACCAAATATGGTGAAAATCAATTAGCACGCTTTGACGTAATTCAAAAAAAAATCCGAATTTTTTGTAATTTTTGACGCTCTCTGTAGGCTAAACGAAGCAATTTCGGTTTTAAGTTGGCTTAAATCGGCCTATTTGGAGGTCAGGAATCTGTCATTGAACGTTGGACACGTATTTTCCGTATACCCTGTATAATATAACCAATAAGAGATTTAGATCTCCGCCGAGGAAATAGAAACAGTGATATCTACAGAATTTCATTGGCTACCAACGTATCGCATGCGTAGGACCTCTGCCGCCTTTGTGCAAGCATAAAAATGCCGCCCCTATATTTTAAAAAAGTATTATTTTTTTTAACAATAATATTTTGATGTGAAATTTCTTTAGCGAGTGAAACGCCCCTTTAATTAAGCATGTTCCAGTATAGCTAGAGGGTTGAAATTTTCAGGCCAGCCAGGGTAAAATGAAGATCCTGAACGAAATCCTTTTTTTGCCGATATTTCTGCAACCTCCTTGGATACCCAAAAATTATCGAAAAAATGGGAAAAAATTTAAGAAAACGTAAAAAATTATTAGAAAAGTTAGTAAAAGTATTATAAAACAAAATAAGAAAATAATAATAGTAAAAAAAGTTAGAGAAACGCGGTTTTCGGTGAAAAAAAGGGGAAGGAGTGCAGCTACAAGATCTGTGATGGCAAAATGGGAATAAAATGCATTATAAAAAAAAATTGATGAAAACGTAAAAAAAAATTCGGAAAGTTAATAAAAGTATTATAAAACAAAATAAGAAAAAAAAACAAAAGACTGTTCGGAAAGTTAATAAAAGTATTATAAAACCAAATAAGAAAAAATAATAATAATAATAATGAAAGATTACTGAAGATTATTTATCTAGTGAATTTCCAAATCCAGAATGTAGCTAATAGATGTTAAAATGTATTTTCAATAAAAACACTGGGAAACCAGTTAGCAGTAGAACTCCCAACATAAGCTAAACAAGTATTTTTTATTCAAATAATAACCATCCCCTTTTATGGGAACTACACATGTTTAATTACCTTAGTACTTAGTATTTAAAATAGTATCCTTTACAAGTTATATGAAATCAAATTGTATTTACGTTACGAAATAGCTTTTCTTGGTGAAGCTTAAAAGAAGTATAATGATGAAAAAAAGCAATCGTTATTGAAAATCAAGGAAAAATTGAATTAGTAAAGCAGTAGGGAATATGGTGGCTTGAATTGACTTATCAAACGTTTATCTTATTATTATAAGAAATTTAACCATGAAGAAGAGTTTAGTGATTCTTATCAGCATTTTGTAAAAAGAAAGCTAAACACTTCTGTGGTCACAGTTTATTCCGCTTTTGCTATTTTATAAGTTATGAATGGATTGAAAAGGTAAAAAATTTGCTTCACAAAATCCGAACTACCGCACGGGCCGGGCCGTGGGATGCCCTATATCCTTGCGAATTGTTCTTTCTTTGACGACAGTAGAGACGGCGTTTTTTATGAGTTCGACAACCAAAAATATACAATAAATCCATTTTTATTATATTGAAGCATAAAAAACTAATTGTCTGCAATTTGAATATTACGAATACTATAGAGGGTTTTAAGTTTTAACCCTTGCTTCTGTGGAATGTCTTAAGTATGAAATTTAGTTTTGCATGTTTTTTATATTCAAAAAGTAGAACCAGTAAAATACATTTAGTATTTTACTGGTTCCACTGGCGACCTGCGGCCGCCCCTAAGGTTCGCCGCCTTTGTGCCTGCACAACCTGACACTCCTTAGAACGGCCCTGCATGCGAACCCATATTCAAAGGATCTTTTGTAATATTTTTAAACATGAAATTTTTTAGGCAACCTATGTAGTTGAATCCTAACGAGTAGCAAGAACAATACTTATTTCTACTTATCTTTCTTTGTAAATCTGTGTAGTCTTGCTCATAAATATGTATAAGAAAACGTATGTTATTGTAGGGTCCAGAAGTTTTGATTTGAAAAGATTATATATAGTACGATGTTTGACTGCATAATATTGTTATAAAGGGCCAAAATGTGAAACCACCGTTGAAATGTATAAGGAATATTTTTATTTCACTTTCAATGAAGTATAGCAATATTTTTAAACGATACAATAAAATGTCAATAAATTAACTTTTGTTATTACTTTAACATCGATTCTTAATAATTCTAAAAGGCTTCTTTCCTTCTCTTATATTTAAAAGCGGATATATTTTCCAAAAATTCAATTTTCATATGAGGCTGATGATGATATATACTTCAAATAATGCATACGTACCTATATATATTATTTTAAGATAATTTTGCATGGCAATTCTTCAAACATACTACATTGCGTAGTGTTACTTTGCACGCCGATTATATCTGGCATCTATAGTTATACGAAATCTTCTTCTTATTTCTGATATACTTTTCAAGGTTAACTTGAACCACACAGGCCTATATGTAACAATAAAGAAGGACTGCATCTGCATAGTTGCATACATCCATTACTGACCTAGTTAAAGGGGGGTAAACTTCAGAGGCGTCGCTAACAGTCAAGTATTTATTCGCTAATCGGATACTGAACCTCTTAACGATATCAGTCGATATCTGTTATTTTTCTGTACCAAAAAGAGCAACTTTAGTCCATATTCTAGCATGGCTGCCGGCAGGAGGGTCAAGAGGAGTAGACTTACACCCTTGGCCTAAACGCAACGTTTGTTTCAATATTATTGGAAATAATTAAATGCCCAAACATTGTAGAGGTCATGAACGCACCTGTAACATTAGCTTTTAGTGGAGATGTAAATGTACAAACAAGAAGCAAATCCAATCAGCTTCAAAATGTATTGTTTGTTTAAGTTGGAGTTTGGAACCTTCCGTAAAATGCACTACAACACAGTTTTATCTTCAATACCGAAACAGAATTTTGCTCAGGAGATGATTAAAACTAAACATACAATCCTACCTAACGTGACGTTCGATCAACCAATACAAACAACTATACGGAATAGGTCCTTTATCTGTATTTAATAATTTTCATACTTTCGTATGCGTCTAATAATCTTCTATCAGATATATTGTGAATTAATTTTAAATTTCTAGTTTTTATTATATGATTATTTTCAAAAGGGAGCTCGGAAACACTTGCATTTTCTGTTCTACCGTACATTAAATGAGCTATGTGTATTTTGAATTCCGCTTGTATAGACCTTCTACCCTTTTCCAATTGTAGAAAAACACAAATGTATTCCAGAAAGCCTTAATTGTAATTCAGATTTTTCAAATGCTGATCAGAAATATTCTCAATTGTAATTCACATTTTTCAAATGTAGGTAATTCAGAAAACCCCATTTTTAATTCCGATTTTTTGCACGTAATTCAGAAACCTCACTTATAACTCAGATTTTTGATATGTAATTCATAAAATAAAAGCCAGGTTTTTTGATAATTGGTTTAAATTATTTATTAATTAAATTATATAACAAGTGCATTTACGTTATATTGTAACAATAAAAGTAAAAACAAAACAAAACGATGAAGCATTATTAAAAGGCGATATTATTGACCGGCTGGCATATCTTCCAACGAGAGTGCTACTGGGTGGAAGGTGCTATGTTGCGCTGGACGAGCACAGTCACCTCCTACTATGGTGTCATTCACCTGGTCAATTTTTTCCTCCGACTACATGAGCCGTTGCTCCATGATACCTGGGTCAAGCATCTTAATTTTGGACCATGTGGTCGCAATGAGTTTCAGCAGGGGTGAATAAGGATCCAATCTTAAAAATTATATGGATGTTCCTTCAAAGGATGCTTCAAGTTGGGAACGACAAGGAGCGTTGTCGCAAATAACAACTAAATCCTCCAATTGAGTTCCCATATTCTGCCATCGCCTAAATAACTCAGGCTCTTGCCAAAGCAGCTATAAAGGATCCTCTCTTCGTTCCATACATACAACACCATCTGCGGAAGTAGCCCCTATTAAGTGTACATTGCGTCCCCTTTACGACATACCGACGTATGTGTCATAAAGTCAAAAAGTGAGTTACGCCATAAGATTATATATTCCTAATATAATTTTCATGTGACAAACCGCTGAAACTGCTTTATGAAAAACCTATAAGGAGTAATGACAAATGCATCAGAAAGTTGTTACGTTACCTTCTGTACCTTCCGTTCTTTTTCACCTGCCGACCCATCCATAGACGCGTTTCGCCGTATAACGGCTCGTCAGTCTGGCTATAGGGTCAGCAGATGAGAGAACGGTACTTGAGGCTTTAAACAAACCCAGTGAAATTCAAACCAGTAGTGTGTTGTGGCCGGCGCCATCTATCCGTAGCCTGCTAAGGAGATAGACAGTACTATACTATAGTAATTATTGGCTACTACTTGACCTGTGTATGTCAGGTGAACCTAGACAAATGACGAATGCATCAGAAAGTTGTTACTTCCGTTCTTTTTCACCTGCCGACCCATCCATAGACATGGTTTGAATTTCACTGGGTTTGTTTAAAGCCTCAAGTACCGTTCTCTCATCTGCTGACCCTATAGCCATACTGACGAGCCGTTATACGGCGAAACGCGTCTATGGATGGGTCGGCAGGTGAAAAAGAACGGAAAGTACAGAAGGTAACAACTTTTTGATGCATTTGTTATTTGTCTAGGCTCACCTGACATACACAAGTTAAGTAGTAGCCAATAATTACTATAGTATAGTACTGTCTATCTCCGATAAACTTAGCAGGTTACGGATAGATAGCGCCGGCTACAACACACTACTGATTTGTATGAGGAGTAGGTACAGTTGCGTCGGTTTGTCGTATGAAAAGTATATTAAGAAATTTAAGAAATTAAGAATATATAATCTGACGGCGTAACTCAATTTTTGACTTTATGACATATGATACATACGTCGGTATGTCGTAAAGGGGACGATTGGAACCTCTTGCAGCTGGCAGTTGTTGAGTAGCCTTGGTACCAACTGGAGAACGACCCTTTGTTGGGCGGCAAAACATTTCATCTATCCAAGCAATTTATCTACTCTCTTGAATAAGGTGATTTAAAATGTGAACATATTTAGCTCGTTTTCTCTTGTTCTCGTGGGAATTCGTTGCTATTGGTTGTTTGGCACTTGTTATACTCTAAATAATTTTCTCTCTGAATAATTTGAAATAGTAGTTAAGCCACAAGACGTAGCCCCTACCGCATCAGGGGGCTTCAGAGTTGCGCGCGCATCACATTGTTGACAAATATGTCTAATATTACACTTCACGCATGGCTCTCCGCTCGCTTCGCTCGCTACGGGGGCGCAATTAACAGAAACCAACCAAAACTAACCCAAGGCATGCCCAAAATGAAGAAAAAACTCTTTACACATAGCATTTCTTTTGGCGTTATGTCACAACTTTCCCCAACCCACCATCCAATTAATATGTTAATTTCAATATCACTCACTGGACTGTGAACATAAGAATGTTTATTTAATTATTTTATGAATTTTAAACCAAAATTTATAAATTTCAATTGAGGTTTTCTGAAATACAAATTAAATTATCTGAATTACATTTGAAAAAATACGACTGGGGTTTGTACATTACATTTCAAAAATCTGAATTACCAGCGAAATTTTCTGAACTAAATTTGAAAATACTGAATTACAAATGAGATTTTCTAAATTACATTTGAAAAATCTGAAATACAAATGAAATTTTCTGATTTACATTTGAAAAATCTGAATTAAATGGGGTCTTCTTAATTACATTTGAAAATTCTGAATTACAAGCAGGGTTTACTCAACTACATTTGGAAAGACTGAACTGCAAATGAGATTTTCTGAATTACATTTGAAAACTCTGAATTAAATAGGGTTTTCTAAATTACATTTAAAAAACCTGAATTACAAGCAAGGTTTTCTAAACTTTATTTGAAAATGTTGAATTACAAATGATATTTTCTGAATTACATTTGAAAAATCTGAAATAGAAGTGAAATTTTCTGAATTGCATTTGAAAAATCTGAATTACAATTGAGGTTTTCTGCATTGCATTTGAAAAATCTGAATTACAAGAGAGGTTTTCTGAACTACATTTGAAAATACTGAATTACAAATGGGGTTTTCTAAATTACATTTGAACATTCTGAATTACAAGCAAGGTTTTCTGAACTACATTTGAAAATACTGAATTGCAAATGAGATTTTCTGAATTACATTTGAACATACTGAATTACAAATGAGATTTTCTGAATTACATTTGAAAATTCTGAAATTCAAATAAAAATTTTTAAATTACATTTAAAAAGTCCCAATTTTAAGAGAGATTTTCTTGGCAACACTGGGCGTATTTGATCATCTATATTCTGTACACCCGCGACTACGCCGCAGAACTAACTGTACAGTGGAATTATTATCCGATTATCCGTTTTTAGACAAAAGCATATAACATTTTTCATTAGTAGAGTAGGTATATCTTTTTACGGTTTTTTTATTTTGTTTTCCGTTTTATTCTTCACTTTTTTGTTTGAAAATTCTGAACTTTGGGGTGTGTTTGCACCCCAAAACCATACCACTAAAAAAGTGAAATATTTGTGCTTAATTCATTAATTATTTAATTAAATAATAGAATATTAAGATGTTAACAATT
This sequence comes from Pissodes strobi, assembly GCA_016904865.1. NCBI lineage: Eukaryota > Metazoa > Arthropoda > Insecta > Coleoptera > Curculionidae > Pissodes > Pissodes strobi. Next base: position 10,521 of record MU187470.1, on the reverse strand, counting down.
GCAAAATTTATTAAATTGACTTGTAAGTTGACATTACAGTAGACACACTGCCGGAAATCACGCGATACTTGTTTCATTTAATAATTCTAGATGGATTAAATTCAGTTCCTTCGCCTTTTGGTCAAGAATAATGCGGTTGCTTTGTCACCAAATAACATGGCATCACGTATTCCTAAACAAAAGTTTAATGATTCCAGAAATCAATTAATTTTTATATTGAAAAAGCTATTTGCTAGAAGTTTTTCATCATTAGAGCTAGGAAACCACAGTTATCATATTTTTCAAATGTAACATCTGACATTTTGAAGGCTAATATCACTGCTGCTGATACATTGGGTCTTCGTCCCTACAATTTTTATGTCATTACAAATGGCTATCACGGACTGCTAAATATATTTTCATTTTCTTTTACAGTATTTACACAAGCTAAACCGGAAAATCTCATGCTTAATATTGATGCAATACCAAATTTGGCAAATTTTGATCCCTACATATTTTTCAGACGATGAGATGAGATGGCTGATGATAATATTTCAGAGGGAGATTTATCAGAAAGAACCAAATAGCTTTGCAAGGTAATTGCCTTAAGCACATGACCTGGATCTTGACAAGTGGCGAAGTAACTTACAATTTTCCAAGTAAGAATTTGCATATTATTAGTATCCCCCTAGGCAGGTGAATCTCATATAGCCTAAGTAACCACTGGAGTATTTTTCAAAATATATAGGCGACAGTAGTGACAGCACATACGACTAGTGGCCACGTTCTCAAATATGTGTGATGTGGAGACAAAAAATATCTCTTAAACCGAATAAAGGGGAAATTACACTCTGTAATATCAATTCACAATTTGCCTAGAATAAGAAGGAACTGGCTCAGGAAAAGTAGATTTCCTGATATTGGAAATAGTGTATTCGGAAATAGATATTTCCTGATTAGTGCCAATCTGAAGGTTGGTTGGGGAGAACATGATGGCGGCCATAGACCTAGAAAAAAAGAAACTCAATTAACAGGATATAGCAGGCAATACTTCACGGGGCTAGCAAACTCTCCAAAATAATATTTATTTATTTGGCAACTCCAATAACTATTAATAAAAATTAATCTGCAATTGCCTTCAAAATTTATTTATTAATTAATCTTCTACACACTGTGAATATTCTAATAGGATTTCCTTAAAATGATTTCTATCATAGCACTCTGGCAAACATCGAATTTTTGTTTTACGGCCTTTGCTAGGATTCCCAATTTAAATGCATTATTTATTGAGTCGATTGCTGCGTTGCTTGTGAGCTATCGAATGCTTTAGCGACCATTTTGCGATGTATGTATTTGTCTTTTTATGATGTTTTCACAAAATTGTGGTTTATAATAAACAACAAACTAACCCAAAATAACTCAAACAATTGGTAATATGTAAAAAGTGGATCTTCTAAATATAGAGATTTATCTTCTCATAGGTAAGTAAGGTTAAGTTATTATTATTTATGCCTGAGCTATGTGCACGAACCTTGAAAAATTGTGATTCAAATATAAGCTGGGATTACCAAACTTCCTAATTTTTGATTCATAGCTGCTTATTTATAAGGGCTTAAAACGCATTACGCAAAATTGAACTATTTCATATGTAGATCGTAACCAACTTGTAGATTTTCGTTTTCTTTTTGTTTTGTGGGGCTCCCGAACCCCAATTCTTGTGTTGCTGTAATGTAAACACTTTTTCCTGTTTGTGGTTCCAAAGATGCATGCATTAGGAAATAAGAAGTTGAGCAATGCCGGCCATAATATTAAAATTTATTTTTATTATTGTTACATTAGTAGGAACATAATTAAGAGTAACACTTTATAGGCAAAATTCATAATCCCATGATACAAAATGAATATTTTCTATGGAAAAATAAGAAAAAGTTTGAGTTTATGCCTCGGTTTTTGTCAATGGTATAGCCTTGCATTTAGACCACCAATTGGGCCCGTTGTGTCCCCAGCCCTTGGAATATCGTCGCATATCTGCTTAAGATCAGTGAGATTCTTGTATTTGACTTAACTCCGTATATATCGGCACGTAAACATTCATTGCTTTTTAATTCGTCTATATAGACAACCCTCTGCAATTCTCAATAGAGTCAGGTGCCGCCTGAGCCTACAGTGCCCTGTGTAGAATCCTACCAACGCCCTGCACTTCTTCCCAGGTAGGCTAATAATCAACCACCTGGTGAACCTTATCTGTCTCATCCCCGGTGTCGTCCGCCATACCCTTCAGCCCGACCTTCAACTCAGGCCTCCAAAGACCTTTCGCGAACACACTGGGCGATCCCCACACAGAGCTGAGGGGCTGAGGCCCTATGTATCTAAGCGCGGAGCCTTCTCTGGCTAAGGATAAGGAGCTCGTGCAGACCGACTACAGCGCCATGAATGCGGCCTTGCTCTCGGAGCAAAAGGAAATTCTCCTGCCACTGATTAAGCCTTGCCTTAACGACTCCCAGATCCACACCATAATCGCGAAAATTTCCGTTTAGAAAACCGTAGTGTGCTCGCCCAGTGGGGTGGATAATAACCACCCAGGGTTTCACAGTACGCACCAGCTCCAGACAGTGTTACCATTCTGGAGCCGTCTGTAAACCAGCCTAATCCATCCCAGGATCCCATCCTTCCCTCCATCCAATCCTCCTTCCTAGGGAAGAGGAATTTTATACTCTCGTGGAAGCCTATCTCAGGGACCATCACGTCACCTGGCATACCCAGGATGGTTAGGTCCCCAGGCAGGCCCCGTACTAGACCGCAGTGACCATGGTCGGAGCCATTGTCCCTCCACATCCCCACATCAGCCAATCTCATGGCCGCTCTCGTGCCTCACCCAGTCCACCGACGCGACGGAGGCAAACCCACCAGTGCCTCCAAGGCTCTTGTGGGCGCCGTCCTCATGGCCCCGGTGATGCAGAGGTATGCAAGTCGCTGTAATTTGTCCAGCACTAGTTTAGACGCCGTTTTCATGGAACCTAGCCACCAAACGATCGCCGTGCATGGCATCGGAGCAATCATCATCCTATAGATCCACAATATAGTTCTCGGACCAAGTACTCATAACCCCCTCCCCCCCCCCCCAGCACCTGCCGCAAGCCCACATAGCACTGAGCGCCCCCGCCGAATGTTTTCCTGAAAGGTCAGGTTGGAGTCCAACCAGATACCCAGATATTTGGCACATTTCTTAGCCACAAGAGGTGTCCCTTCCAACGCGATGTTGAGAGACCCCTTAAACTTCCTTTTCCTGGTAAAGATAACCATCTCTACCTTAAATATTGGGATTTGGGAAGTTCATTATCGCTACACCACTGCGAGAACCTTGTCAGTGCTTCCTCCAAAAGCCTCTACAATCACAACGTCGTTTGCATTGGCCTGGTATATAGACCCCATACTCTAATCTCAGGATGCGTGGGATCTCATTCACACCCAGTCACCACAGGAAAGGGAACAAAACCCGCCTCTGAGGAGATCTCCGCGATGACTTAACCGCAACTTCCTCATCTCCCAGCCCGACCTCGCTTCGATCCTCCGCTCGGTGAGCATGAAGCGGATCCAGCTCGTTATGACTGGAACCACCCATACTTGCTCCACCGATTGGCAGATCGAGCCCACGGCTGTGTCATTGAAGGCCCCTTCAATATCCGCAAACACACACAACGATAGCCGTCCGACCCTCAGCCCTTCTTCCAGCCTGGATACCAGGTGGTCCACTGACCTGCCCGTTTGATATGCGTGTTTTTCCGACCTCAGAGGGGCCTTTAGAGTCACCCACTCTCTGAGATATCCATCCACCAGACACTCCAGTGTCTTCATCAAAATGCTGGTATGATTTCGTATCGGTGTAGTCGTTTCTTCCCGCCTTTTTTTTATGACAGTGGCACACACACTAAAGGGAGACCCTATGGCGCTCGACGAGCGGTGTGTGTGCGAAGATGTTGATTGACACGGCTCTTGAATTTTTGTAAGTTGTAATTAGTGGAAAACAGATGTTCTGGGAGTGAGTTCCACAGTGATGCAGTGCGCCAGACAAAGGAGTTCTTGTAAAGCGATGTTCTAGGAGTTTCCAGTCGTACGACGAACTGGTGCGCTCTTGCCGTCTGCCGAACTGGTGTCCCCTGCCTTGGGAATGAACACCACTCTGATATGCCTTTAAGGCTCCGAGACATACCCGTGTGTTATAACAATTTCATTATTACCTTCTTTCTTTCATGCATCAATCATTTATATATTCCTACATATTTAAATCTAAAAGTGTATGAACCACCCTCTTATAATTTATCAACCTCTAAAAAATAAACATCTATGGATCTAAATCTGTTTTAACAAACAACCCAAAATCACAAAAATTTTTATTTTAATGTTCTTTTCACCAGTTCCTTACCTACCTATACACCACTGTCTGGGGACAAAAGATTACAATAGGTTCCAATGCTCTTTTGAAACATATATACATCTTTAGCAAAATAGGTTGTACTTATAAGCACACGGCTTGCAAATGGGACCTCATCGGACTTCACTACTTATATATAAAACCATTTTATATTATAAAATGATAAAACATAATGAAAAGCAAACAAAATTAGTACCTTCTTCTCGAACATAGTGCAAAGTCCTACAAATACATATTTATTTTACCTATTTGTTAAATAGGGTCGTGAAATGAGTGTTCGCCCATGTGTCAGGAATATTTCTGTTTGATATTTAATAACAATTTTTATATTAGTATTAAAAACAGGTTATTTGCTGATTTTAGGAAAAATGAGTAAATTTTTTTGCGTAATAAGAAGTGTCTTTTTTCTAATAAAAATGGTTTTCCTCTCTAAAATAAAATAATTATGATTTTTGGACACTTTTTATTGCTCATCATAGGGATTTTCTAAACTATCGGAGATACAGTTTGGTAAGTTGCCGCGCCGTAAAGGTTGCTGCCCCATGTCCAGGTTTTGTTGGACTAAGCATTTCCGGCACTTGCCACGATATGGTTTAGAGCCAGACTTTCGTGGGCACCCTTAAATCGAGCTGACAATTGCATAGTAGCATTTTATAATAATACTGGTAGCAAAGCGAAAAAGGTTCATTATTATTTAAAAATGAGAATGAGAAAAATAATGCAAACAGCTAGGCCCAAATCCAAATTTCATCACATTCTCCTCGTATAATTTAGAACGTAAACTTCAGTCTTTTCGGTAGTCAGTGCGCTTAATTGCGTAATTACACAAGTCATTAAACAAAATATAGACCGCTTCTGCAAGTGACGTGATAATTCGCGCGTATAGACTCGGTACAAAATGACCCAGCCTTTTCGGAGAAATAAAATAAGATGTTCTTTCTCTTGAAGTAAAGAGGGTAATTTAGCTGCAGTTTCTTCAGTGTGTTTAATTTGTTTTATTTAGTTTATCAATTTATGTGAGTGCAGAACCGTCTTTAACCCAGCCCAAAAATTAAAAAGCTGCTCTTTTATATAGATGATTCAAATACTTAAATTATATAAAAAGTACATCCTCATAACTAAAATAGACCAGAAAATTGCATTAAAATATAAAATTATTTCGTGTTCATTCTGAATAATTTATTAAATGAATTCCAGCAGATGGCAAGTGGGCTGAATTTTTAGACATGAAGTTTATTTCCCGAGTGCTTGAGCTTGCTGAAGGGCCAACAGTGCCTGAAAAGTTACACAAAATATTAGAGGACCCTTTCTTCTTATGTTCTTCTATATAGCTTTCGGACACTGTGTTAGAACGCCAACCACCATGGCACTTAACAGCTTATAAATCGACCCTTTAACCTGCAGGCCACACCGTAGACGATCTGCGAATATAATTTGAATGCCAGTATATTATTGTTGATGATTTGGATATGTAATGAAAGTTGGGCGTCATTTTGTAGCGCATTACTAGTTGTTTGCCAACTTTTTCATAACCATAAGAATTTTTTTTAATAAATGATGTTCGTTTTGAGACTCGTTTTTTTTAATGGTTATTCTCAGAGGTGAGTTGTTTCCTCTATTTGCGTTATTTTTTTTTGTGGGCGCCAGAGTTCCTAGAGACAATGCGAACTGAATATGAATACTTAAATATAAATAAATATAAAGATCATATATTTGATATATCAGAAATCGCAATGTCTCGAAGACCTCTATCCTGCGATAAATTAAAGATATAAGTTTTAAAACAAATAATATATTAACTATATAATTAAATGAAAATACAAATATGATTTATGAAATTATTTGAAATACAGTTTATCTGATGAATAAATTGACTTAGTAGTGAAAATTAAAATTAATGTGAAAGATAAAAAAAATTAAATGTTACAATTGGTCTTTACAATATGTTTATCTTATGATTGGCTAATACTTAGCTTCGTCCAATTATTCTGGAACCGTGCGATCGTATTGGGATCTCCACTGGAACCGTTTCTGCCTGTTCCCAAGTTAGTATCTAAGTATCTAGCTTGGGAACAGGCAGAAACGGTTTCAGTGGAACTTATTTGGTTCACGAAGTATTGGTTCCCTCAGAGTGGTTCAGTACAGCAAGTGGACGAACACCTGCTGCTTGACAAGCAAAGTGTTTTCTTCAAGCAATCCAGTATGATATGAAATAAGAAATAAACTAGTCTTAGACCAATGTATGTCGTTAATTAAATAAAACGCAAGGAAATATCATGTCATGTGACAATGTTAAACATATGATGAAGCAATCTCCAAATTGAAAATTTACTGGTAAAAGCACATACAATCAGAAACACAAATTACTATACTATATTGAGTTGAACAGACAATGAGCAAAAATTATAAATAACTACTGTTACTCAAGATTTCCTTTTACTTTACTTTAAAATGTAAAATTCAAAAGAAAATGATGATTGAAATATAAAATTCGAAATAGAATGGAATTTCGTTCCAATTCAGCGATTCTCGGTAAATTAGAATAAAAGGTAACTTTAAATTCGATAATAAATAGAGAAATAGAGATAGAATCTCTAACAATAAAACTCAAAATAAGTAATTACTATTTAGGCCCTTGGCACATAATTGAGCGCAATTGGGCCTCAATTTAATTAAAGATAAAGATAATATAATCACTAACTCGAGACAGAAATTTAGATAACAGAAAAAACCAGATAAATTTACATATGCGAGATTAACATCTCATAAATGCAAAGTAATGTCGGTACATCAGGATTGAGACTGAACAGGGTGAATGCTAATAGGTATATTATGCTTGATGTAACAAATAAATTGAAAATTTAATTAAATGAACCTCAAAAGAAAGAAAGATGAAAACCAGCAATATTATGAGGAAAAATTCGGAGAAATTCTACTGAAATTTCTATTTACTACCTTTGCAGGAATATATAGAATTTACTCCGAGAATTAACAATACTGTTCAATTTAAATGAAAATACGTGTGCGTGACCACTGAACGATAAAATAATTACGGTCTCTCTAAATTTGGACTAAGCCTCTTTCAAATTACATGAATTTGATTAATGAGAGACGCAACTATTCACCAATAAATCGGTAACATTACCCAAAAGATCACGACAATAATTTAAAAATATTGAAGATGTAAGCTAATTAAAAGTGGAATATAAACATGCTAAATTCTTGCTTTAGTCAAATAAGACTAGGCGAATCATAAACAAATATTAATTATGTATTTAAAAATGAAAGAATTAGTTAAATATATTGCAAAATGAATTAAATATTTCAAGATTAAAAAATCAGCACTCACCCGTCAACGTTGCAACACAAGATAACCATACCGTATTCAAAATTCAAGACGCTGGACAAAATTGGGTTTGCCGATGTTTTATTGGCTAATTTATAACATGTGATCAACACTATAAACCACGTAGCGCAAAGTAATAAAAATACTCCATATATTAAATATAGTAATCTATAGTAAAATAATTTCACGAATTGTAGGTACAACATAGAGTACTAACACTCTTAAAATCGTTATTCGCACGAAATAAACCCATTAGTTAATTATGTCACTGGCAAATTGCAATTGAATGTAAAAATTTAAGTGTAGCGGAATAAGCATTTATTCCGTTACAAACTCAGGAAGCATGCTACATTGCATGGCATTTTCCCAAAAGTATTAATGCCAAGGGACTGCTTGATGCATTTTCCAGTTCTGTACCACACAAAAAAATCGAGTGTGGTCTGTCTTGCTTGGCCGCATTGTTATATTCGAACCATTTCTACCATATTTATTCTATCAACATTTCCGCTTGTGATAAAATAAAATCTCATGGTACCTTTGTTTTCGTAAATGGAATAATAATATGGATGCATTGGTTTTTATCTTTAATATTTTTTGAGTGCGGATTTGTCGATTCAGTACACCTGCAGACACCCGCAAGCCCAACTACGAGTACACTTTTGTCATAAGTTCTATAATCAACTTCCAGCAAAAACTGCGTTTTTTAGAAACGCAATTGAATGGACATATTTACTAATATCCTTATTATCTTCAGTGACATAACCGATCGTAGCATAAGATATAATATTATACCCAAAACGACGAAGGATCGCTGTGTTTTGAAAGATGTTCGAAATATGCCAGGAGAACATCAGGGCCTGTTTTACCATTAGGCCCAGGCCTCGGACCCAATGACAAGTGGGGCCAAAATGTGCAACATAAAAACTACATAATTATAAGAAATTTTTTTTAAAATATACATTTCCTCGATAAAAAAATCAGGATACTGTTTAATAATCTGAATTCCAAAACAAAACTAATAATTATTAAACAAAAATAACGACTCGACAATACGTAGGCTGATAAAAAACATTTCATTAAAAATATACCAGAACAAAATACAAACAAAGTAAGTGGGTGTGCGAAACAATTTTGACGGTAAAAAACAGACACTTACAAAGTTCAGCATCTTACAAAGTTAAAGTAAAGGTGAAAAAGTGAGTAGTTAGTGTATAGTCCCAAATCTGGCTATGTGTACTCTTATGTTTGGAAACTTTTTCGAAGAAAAGTGTTAACGTTAACCTCAGTGTATTTCTGTTATTATAAATATTATTTTATTTTTACTAATTTTGCTTTGGTTCAATAAATTTTTTTAGATCTTATTTAGTGTTTCTTTTCTAGTTTTTCTAAAATCTGTTATTTTTATTAAAATTAATGCAAATTTATAAATAATAGAAAAGCACCAAAAATATCATACCTCTAAATTACTATAAAATCTTAATAAATCATTATAAAATATTATGTTAAATTGCCACGAAGTATACTTACGTCTTGCAACAAAAAGTAGTAGAATTTTTCTATTCAAATATGCCTACCTATTACGTGCATCCCAATTTTTAAATCGATTTTGTTCGAAAACAATAAATGCCACCAATTTTTATTTA
>MU187469.1:34046-65007 GCA_016904865.1 Pissodes strobi | reverse complement strand
TCGGATGGTTAAAACACCTTTTAAACAAATTAAAAAGTTGTAAAAAAATACAAACAATTTTAACTGATTGTTTACCGTCAGCCATCAGTTTCAGTAAACTGATAATATTGCAAAACGACGATATCTACGTGGGTCGACGAATCGGGAAAATAATTTAAATGCTATCAAATAATTGAATATAATAATTTTAGATTGCCCAACATATAGGTAACTAATTTTGAAATATTATACATATAACATATTATATTCCGGCATATTTAGAGCAGGAATGCCAGCAACAGCTGTAACAAATGCACGACAGTCCTTTATTTATTTTCAGTTGCCAGTTTATAAAGAGGCGTCGTCGTGGGTGAATGGTCGCAGTGGTTTTAACGTCGAAAAATCGGTAATAACGGCAGTATTACATGCAAAAATATTCTGAAAATGTGTAAATAGTCGATGATCACTACAACACGTCGACTCTTATAAAAATAGTTCGTGAAACTTTTAAACTTAATCAGCAAAACTTGTGGCAAACTGCATCAAAACATTATCATGACCGGTTCAAAAGGGAAGCTGCTTACGAAATATTAGTGGAAAAAATTAAAGAAGTGGAGCCTTTGGCAAACAAAGATTGTGTAAATAAAAAAATTAATAATATGCGTAGCAGTTTTCGGAAAGAATTAAAAAAGATAACGGAATCGATGAAAACAGCAAGTGGTGCAGACGAAGTATACCAGCCAAAATTGTGGCATTTTCAACTCTTACAACTCTTAAATGACCAGGTACTTTCCACAGCTAACAATAAACCAACAACAGCAAGAGCATCGTCTGTCGATGCCATCACGTCTAGTGAAGGGACTATTCGAATACAAATAATCGAAGTATTCGATTCTGGCTTGCATTCGAATGCATTCGATTCTGAACGAAGAATTCGAATACCAGAAATATTCGAATGCGCTAACAACGAATTAATCGTCTCTCGAATGCTGGTTGAATCGAAATGAAATATGAATCTGCACAATTCGCGTCAAATGCGATTATAATATAACTTGTTCGATTATGCTGGTCTGCCTTCTGAGCAACAAATAATAGCGGGCTTTGTTTTGTATTATAGTGAACAATAATCGAAAGCGCTATACTATAAAAAGTATAAAATAGAGTAGTTTAATTGCTGTGGTAGTTTTTTAATTGTTGAATATTTCTCTTCTCTAGTAAACATATTATTAATTTTAAATGTGGTAGGCGGCAGATATGACATACATATTTTTGCAATATGCAGAAGATAAGGAGTTTTGAAAATTCAAATTTAAATTATTAAAAAGTGATGATTTTAGTAAATCTTTAATAAACTTTTACATAATATCTAAACAAAACAACCTTTAACCAATATTTTATTTTTTAATCGTGAATGCTTTCGCTAATTTTTGTAAAATATTTTGCACTTATACTTAAATGTATCAAGAATGAAGACTTCAAGATCAAACAATCCAGAATCAGACAATTTGTAAATTTGAAATCGAGAACGAGACTTCGAAGTCACTCGGAATCTCGAGAGGTTGAATCGCTAATTGAAACATTTGGGATATCGCGACTAATCCAAATAATTCATATAATTCGTGTATTCGAATAATCATTCGATTCTCAAAAGTATTCGAATGCAAGATATTCGATTGTAAAAATCATCCGATTTTCCCTTCACTAATCACGTCCAAAAACATGGACAAATTGGTACGCCTCGAGGCTGTCCGCCACATTTTCCGCAGTGTGTGGAGACCCCCTTCTTTTTATGTTCGCCTCGAGGTCTAGCGCCTCAAGGTTGGCCTTAGGTTTTACCGTTGCGTATGAAGCCTCCTTATAGATACAGTAACAAAAAATAACAGTGGAATGTTCTCTTATCAGTGGTGATGCCCACAATTTCGTTCAACAACATACAATAAATAAACCGGTCGATCGGGTATAGTGCTGGCGCTGACCATAGGTTTTATGTGCCCAATTTTCTGAAAGCTTAATAAAGTAGGGTGTTACGGTTAAGAAGCGATCCCCTTGCGTGGCCTACAACTATAAAGAGTGTCTTCAGCTCAAAACTACGGATATTGGAGACAAGAACACATTGTCTATTTTAAAACAGCTACTAAATAAAGGCTTTGAAGAGGTTAAAGGCCTTGTTCTTAAAACCGAAAAATCAAATGAAAAACTTTCAAAAACACTAGATAGCACAAACAGATTCCTGACCTCTTTCGAAACTGAGCAAGCTCTTGCGTCCAAATTGGATGTTTTATCCACGACTGTTTGTGACATTAAGAAATGCAACGAGGAACTTCAGACCAGTGCCAGTGCCACGACTCCACTCACGACAGTCAACGATCAAAAACAGCTACAAGATCTGCAATTTCCATATGAAAAATTAAAGAGCAACAAGCGGAAATACTGTGCCTTAGGAACGAACTAGGAAAAATTAGCACCAGCCTCAGGGTAAATCCCGCCGGTACCCAATAAAGTTCTAGTTGCAACTCTATGACTGGAAAACAAAACCAATCTGAAAAGCTAGCCAATACCCCATACAGTTCAGAAAGTACTGGCCTCGTAGGCCAAAAAAAAACTGACGAAACTCTCACAGCGGCTGAGCTAACTCCTCAAACCTGTATTATTTTCTCCAAGATCTCGAACGATGCGTCAGATGCGACAGTAATTGAATATTTAAAAAATAATTTTGGCGAAAGTGAAAAGTTCTATATTGAAAGTATACCCGTTAAGTCGGGCGAATACAAAGCTTTTAGAGTGAAGGCCAGCCCCAAAATTGGCTTGAACATATAGTTATTAAAAAATTTCAGCAGATACAGCCATTTCGTTCCTAGTTTCCAAGCAGTTACAACAATCAGGGAAACAGCTAAAACCGAAGCTTCAACCGCAACAGCCGAGGCTTTAATCACCAACCGAGATGGAAGAGATAACTCTCAAACACACATTTGGAAAACCATCCACGTAAACACACAAGGCATCACAAACAAGATATCTCAATTGGAACTTCTGTTACAACAAGAAAATCCACAATTTTTATGTGTGTCGGAACATTGGATGGTGGAGGAGCAAGCAAAAGTTACTACCATACTAGGGTACCAATTAGCAGCCAACTTCTCGGAAAAAAACACTCTCATGGTGGTGTTGCCATTTACAGCAAGAATGAACACTTCAAAACCATGGACTTACTAAAATTCTCAACAGAATTAATTTTAGAATGCGTAGGTATCTCATTTAAATTTAATAATACAAGTATAGCTCATTTGTGCAATAATAATAACCTAAAAAAGTTGCAGCAGAGTCATAACTGCATTTAATGAAACACTTTGTTATATTACATCTCAACATCAATTTATTTTAATATGCGGTGACCTAAATGTAGACTATTTAAAGGAAGCACATGAAAAAAACATTCTCCCCGACTTGCTGGAAAGTTTTAATATACGATCTATTCTACCACTTGAACCCACTAGGGATTCCCCGAATCATACTCCCTCCGCCTTAGATTCTGTTATCACAAACCTCCTCAACTTTCAGGCCAATAATCTTGAGGCAAACATAGCGGACCATAAAGCACAAATCATTATCTCGGAAAGTAACAGCCTTAACAATGAAATTGTAGTCTCCAATAAACATTACTTTAAAAGATTTTATGACGCTCCTAATATTTTTCAGCTTAACTATCAGTTATCCAGGGCCGACCTCAGCCATTTACGATTACATACCCTCAAGACGTAAACGAATCATGTTTTTTTCTGACACAATTTTCTTTATTGTTTAGAGGTTCTAAAAACGTATTAAAAAATTAAACATAAAAAACACTGAAAAAAATAAAGCATGGCTAAATGCGGATCTAAAGCAAAGTGAGCATCTAAAGGACTTATTTTGGCTTTCTAATACTCTCGGTACTCAGGAATCTAAACAACTTTACTCTCAGACAAAAAAATATTTCATGAACGACTAACTGTAGAAAAGCACAATTTCTTGAAACAAAAACTAATAGATACCGCAAACAACTTAAAAATTTTCTGGCATGTAGTAAACACTAGGCCTGTATGAATAGCCTTTGTTTTAGAACAACTTTAGCAATTTAGCTATATAACCTAATTAAGTCAAGTCATCTTTAATTTATAAATTGTTAACGACTGGAGGCTCCAAATGACAAGCTGAAGTCTTGTTACTGTAAGTTTCTGTGAAATGTTTTAGCAAAACTTTTAGCACTTAGTTTTAAGTTTTATTTTGTTAACTATTCCTATACAACTTGTAACTGTCAAAGCAGGAAGATTGAAATAAATAAATAAATGACTATTCATAGCACACTCGACGGAAAAAGTGAGAATCTATTTTCTTGTACGCTTTAGAGCGCAAAATAGGTTCCGCGGCATTCGGCGATTTTGCAATTTCATTTGAATTTGGTAATTAGTTACTTTGCGCGCGGCTGTAGAAAAAAAATGTTAAAGACAAAGTCGGTTCCGATCAATATAATATGTTGCAGCCTTGCAGCCAGTCACAATGAGGTGAGGACGCGTGTCGCTCGGCCTGATGCAGTTTTTTACATTCCATTGGTGGTAGGGGTACCTAGTGCAACTGTTCAAAAATTTCTGAATCTTTGAAAGCTCCCTATTAGATAAGCAAGAAAGCTTAATAATTCTTGACAGACGGCGAATATATAATACATACAAGTATGCAATATATCTGCATGGACCGTCTGCAGGTACCCTACACTGTAGTGGTGCATCCATCTAATGCTATTAGATGTATCGGATGCTGTGCTTAGTAGATCCATTCGTTCTGCATCGAAGGATGGAAACCTCTGTGCAGTTCGACGTTCACCAACCATGGAGCGCTCCATGTATTGTATTTTTTTACAAGATTTTAATTTGTTCATAATAGTTTATAACCACCTGAATCGTCGGCCATTGTTATATTTCCTCTAAATTGAAGTAACTGTCAATATTTTACACGGTCAACAATCATGCCATACTCATAAAAAAAATTGCACTTTGAATTTACCACTAAAAATTTTTCTAACTGTGAAAACCGTCGGCCTTTGATATTTGTCGCTACCACATAACATAAATAGACGATCGCCATGAACGCCCGACCGTAAACGATCATACCATTATAGTCGTTTTTTTGCAATAACAAATGAATTTTTGGTCAATTTATAGCCATGCGAAACGTCGGCAGATAATTGTCCACTGGACTTTTCTGTCATTAACTATCGTCTAAAGCAGTCGGCCGACGGTAAACAATCATGCCAAATCGCAACTTTTTAATACACTTTCGCATCAACATTCCGAATGTTTCTGCACGAAAGGGAGCTCCAATTTTGACATCACGCATTAATACTCGATCAATGAAAGACAAAAATTCGAATGGCCGACGGTAAACGATCATGCCGAAAAAACTGTCATGAGCCGTTAGTCTAGTAGTTTTAGTCGGTCTCAACTGATGCGACACCGAATTTCAAATATTTGTTTTCTGCTTACGTTGTTTGACAGAAATATATACGGCTGTTTGGAACATTGGGCTTAATAATTAAGAAGTCGATACAAAATGTACATGCGGGTTTAGGGTTTAATAACATGTTACAACATTATTCCATTGTTTTAGAAGATGCCAAACAAGTACGTATCCATGATAATGATACCAAAAAGGGAATATACAGTGAAATAAGTTAAAAATTCAATCATGTTATCTTCATTAAAAAAATCGTTTTCTTTTATTGTTTTATCTCGAATAAAATGATGCACGTTTGAAGAAAAAAAAATAGTATATGATATTCGGAGAATAAGACACTTTATGTGCTTCGCATGGATGGAACATGGAACTTTCCACACTCAGCACATAGAGTATCACTTATTTCTCCTAATATTATAATATATTATTAATAGAGTTTGTATTACGATAGCCACCGTGCCATTGTTGAAATAGCGTAGGGTTGTTTTAGAAATTTCCTATTATAGCATAAGGCTCTAATAAAAAGTACTTCGGAAATCTGTCAAAACAGTTTTTCTCCTATGAAAAAACTAATTTAGTTCTATGTTCTACATCGGAGATATAACGGCTTGGAAACATTCCTCCTCTTATTATTGGGCTAGAAGAATCGGATTTAAATTCAGATGTCCAAGCAAAATAAACCGTTATAGTAAGTTTCCGCTTATAAAGCGTCCATTTTTTTTTTATTTATAAATGGGAGGATATTTAATATGTGAAGATTACAATTTTGGAAATAATGTGAAATTATTAAATATGTTATTTTTTCTGAAAATTAGAAAACTGTGGTCTTGCAGCAGCTCCTGAGATCATTCCTGATTTAATCGGAAAAATGTTATATCTTACTTAAAGCGTATAAACCAAGTTTGCCTGAGTAACGAGAATTTCAGACGATCAATAGCACAAAGTTTTCGAGCGGATTCCCTTTCGCATTTCAGCGAATTCGCAACCAAAAATTATCTGCTTACGTTGTTTAACAGAAATATATACGGCTGTTTGGAACATTAGGCTTAATAATTAAGAAGTCGATACAAAATGTACATGCGGGTTTAGGGTTTAATAACATGTTACAACATTATTCTTAGATAAGTAAATGATAGATTCTTCTTAGTCTGGTATTTGTGGCATTCAAATATCCGTACAAATATATATGGCATAGTAATAAAAACGTGTCCCTGAATTAATTCATACTGACAAAAACTTAACTTCAAATATAAACTAATGAAACTATGATTAGCTTGTTTCTCTTTCATTTCAGTGGTATTGTTATAGAAATTTCTTTGGCTTATCTTAGTCCAAGTTTTTCTAATAAATAAACTATTTCGAATACTAATTAAAAATAAATGATTCAGGACCTGTTTTGTGATAAAAAAAATAATTGGATGCATGAAATTTCTCTGAAAAATTAGTTCCGGGTAACTAAATATTCTCACAAATAGTATTTATTAAAGTATAAGGGTATTATAGGACTAATAAAGTTTGCGATTGAATAGTGTTTCCCGAGGGCCTCTTGGCCTGAGGGCTATACATCGACCGAACACGTTGCTAACGTGGTTTGAGAAACGTGCGCCGATTGTATAAATTGTATTCCGTATTGGGGATAAAGCTAAGTTGTATTATCATATTGCAAAATTGACCGAGGACATTATTTTGAGGGCAAACTGTGGTATAATGCTAAAATCTACACGTGATACAGAAAAAATCTGCAAACGCCTTGAAGATATAGTTATAAGATACTTAGAGAATCATATGCGATAACTTTAAAACATTGCACCGTTAAAGCAATTGGAAATAAAGAGCTTCAACTTTTTGAAACTGTGAGAATTAGCAATAAATTTTAATGATTTATATAATTAATATAAAAGGATGCCAATTTTAAAAATCCAAATTGGTCATTTATGTTTTATATTACAATAAGAAGCTACGTGTATATAGCTAGTTATTTTCATATATCAATATGGACCATTGCAATGACCTAATAAACTTTAAAAGCTTAGCTTAGTATAACAATCAGCTGGAACTGTCTCGGCCGGCACCTTTGAAGTATTATTGTCCCGGAACAGAAAAAGATGAAAGATAGGCGAAACTCGCGCTATCGCTCTCTCACCGGGGAGAGAATCAGGCACCGTACTAAGGATATTTTATTTTCGAATTACAGTACCGTATTATAAGGTTCTTGGTTATTGGTTAAACTCAGATGCTATGCTGATTATTAGTGATTGTTGTATTCATTAAGGAAAAACGAATTAATAAACACATTGAAACAATGCAAATACCTACGCAATTTCTACAAGGAGAGTATACACATGGTGTAGAAACTTCACAAGTCGACAAATAAAACAAACAAAAAATATGGTCAATTGAAGATCACAAATAAACATTAGGTAATTAAATTCAAATAAATACTAAAATACATACATTTGAAGGGAAGCGGTGAAAAATACTTTGGTTTCATGAGAGTGATTTTTCAAGGCCCTGTAACGATACGTTTTGGAATTTTCGTCTCTCAAGAGAGATAAAGAATATGAGTCGCTCTCTCCCTCTTTCTCTCTTATGGAATTGGTAAACAATTATTCAGACGAAGTAAAACGTGAAACTAACCGAGAGTTGATTGGACGAATAACCCAAACTAACTAAATCTATTAAAATTGATCCTAACGTATCGGAACCGGTTCAAATGACTAAAATAAGTTGAGACTAAGTGAAAGTAACCGAAAGTTGATTAGACGACTATCCCAAACTTACCAACTCTATTAAAATTGATTCTAATGTAACGGAGCTGGTTCAAATGACTAAAATAAGTTGAGACTAAGTGAAACTAACCGAAAGTTGATTCGACGACTAACCCAAACTACCCAAATCTAATAAAATTGAATATAACCTATCGAAACCGCTTCAAATGACTAAAATAAGTTGAGACTAAGTGAAACTAACCGAAAGTTGATTAGGTGACTAACCCAAACTAACCAAATGTATTAACCTTTATAAGACACCGTGGGGTCACATATACCCCAGACTTTATATTACTGTAAAACCAGATTTTTAATGTGCTGCCCTCCCGTGTAAATTTAAGTTAGCATGTAATCCGGATATCTCCCGCGGCGTTTGTTGATATTTGAATTAGTTGACTTTTAACCGTGAGATAAAGTGTGTGTGGGGTCCGCTTGACCCCAAGGTGTCCTTGGCGTTACATATTTATTAGTACGGAAAGTTGTTACTACTTTAAATATTTCCTACTTGGTAAGTAGTTTTTATCACTTTTCCTTATTGTTACTTCTTACTTTGCTATATTTTAGTAAAAAATTAACATTATTGATCAAGCCAGCCGTTCTTGTGGCAGCAAGCGACCTTTGACAGAAAAAGAGCTTGAGGAAGAAATGAATAAATTTCTTTTAGAAGAAGAAAACGAAGAGGAAGATTGTTTATGTGACAATGACACGGACGAAGATTCAGACTATTTGGAAGAACAGCAGGAGTCAGGAAGTGAGCAGAGTGATGAAGAAATGCAAGAACAGCCTTTTGCGAGTCAGTCTTTAGCGGAAGAGCAGAAGGAGTCAGAAAGTGAGTCGAGTGATAACGACATGCAAGAAAAACAACCTTCTGCCAATCGGTCTGCAGCACTTAAAGGTAAAAATGGCTGCGAATGGAGGACTGAAAGTCCTGAAAGTAAAGTAAGACGTCCAATAAGGAACATTGTGCCCATTATGCCAGGTCCTAAAGGAGATGCTCGCAGCGTGAAAACTCCACTTGAAGCTTGGTCACTCCTATTTGATAAAGATATTTTGTACAAAATTGTTCTCCATACTAACGAAGAAATTACAAGAAAGAAAAGCACTTTCAGTCATTTACAGTCCTACCACCGAAATACAGATTTATTAGAAATTCGTGCCTTGTTCGGACTTCTGTATTTATCTGGAGTAAAAAAGTCAGCAAATTCGAGCACTGATGAATTGTGGTCAAATAGATATGGTACGTCTTTGTTCAGGGAAGCAATGTCAAAAAACCAGTTTAAATTCTTGTCATCTTGTCTACGATTTGACGACAAAGAAACCAGACAAGAGCGGCGAGCCAACGATAAACTGGCACCTGTCCGAGAAATATGGGACACATTTATATCTAACTGTCGCAAGTACTATATCCCCCATTCTTATTGCACAATAGATAATGAATTGATGGAGTTTAAAGGTAGGTGCCCATTTCGAATCTACTTAGCATCCAAACCAGATAAGTATGGGATCAAAATTATTATGATGAACGACTCCCGAACTTGGTACATGGTTAACGCAATCCTGTATGCCGGAAAAGTGACAACAGAAAACGGTGAACCAGTATCCGCTTATTACGTTAGAAAACTATCGGAGTCGATACACGGAACCACTAGAAATATCACAGTGGATAACTGGTTCGCTTCGGTGGACCTCTTCAATAAAATGCTCACTGAATATAACCTAACTATGATTGGCACACTCAGAACAAAATAAAGAGAAATTTCTCCTTCTTTTTTAAATGGAAAAAATGTAAGAACATCAAAGTTTGCATTTGATAGCAATAAAACACTCGTTTCATTTGTTCCTAGAAAAGGTAAAATTGTACTTTTATTATCGACAATGCACCACTCCAGTAATATCGATAATGATACAAAAAAGCCTGAAATAATCATGGATTATAATAGTACCAAAGGAGGTACTGATACCTTTGAAAAACTCTGCCATAGTTACACAACTGCAAGAGCAACTCGACGGTGGCCAATGAGATTTTTTTGCGGTATGTTGGATCATTGTGGTATACACTCTTCAGTGCAGCTCAACTTAGCTATCTATGAATAGAAGACAATTTTTGCATGGACTGTCGTTTCAACTAATTGAACCATTGCTACGAGTTAGATTAGAAATTCCAACATTAAATAAATCTCTTAAAATATATATTAGGTATATATTGGGTGTTTCCGAATCTAGAACCAGGGTACAATTTTAGCAAAACGAATAAGATATGCTTTTTGTCCTCGAGAAAAGGATAGGAAGACAAAAATTTTATGTGGCAAATGTAATGTAGCCATTTGCGATACTCATCGAGCTATTGTGTGTTGTAACTGTAGTCACTGAACTTTCTTGATATATATATCATTTACTTATTTTATTATAAAATTAAAAAAAAAATGTTTTTTTATTATCTTAGTCTTAAAATTTGGTTCAAGTTATTTTTAAAATTAAGAATTCGTTTAATTTCTATAATAAAAGCCTAAAAAAATTGATGTCTGATTTAAAAATATAAGAAAATAGTTGTTTCTCGTTAGTTAAGGTGTTATCTAATACATACTTTTTTCTTAGATATTTTTTTAACCTCCAAAACCTGTAAATACATATGGGGTCTGCCTGACCCCAGGGTGTCTTTCTTGTCTGAACAATTAACGATGTCTAATGAAGGTTAAAATTGATTATAACGTATCGGAACCAGTGCAAATAACTTAAATAAGTTGAGACTAAGTAAAACTTACCGAAATTTGATTGTACTAACCCAAACTCACCAAATCTATTAAAACTGATTCTAACATATCGGAACCGGTTCAAACTTAGACAAGGAAAGAAGAGGACAGATAACATGGGAAAAAGCCTGTTACCAGCTGCCACATAAATTACTGGGTAACTTCAATGAATTAATTGAAATTATAAGTAAAAAATAATAATTAATTATTTAAAGTAATTTTCAGTCGTAAAATAATATAGCCATTTTATAGGTAGAGTATGAAAAATATATTACCTACGCCTCTGTTGAATGAATCTCCTTGATAAGATTTATGGCTTTATTGATTATTTGATGACTGAAAATATCCAAGATCGGCTATCAAATTACTCTCGATAATTAAATAAACATCCCTACCATGGTATACTCGGAGGTAACACAATGTGTACATTATGCATTATTATTAAAACAAGAAATATGCAAATAAACTATAAGGTCGGCAGACAATAATTACCTGTGAAATGAAATTCCAGGCTCCGTCTTCTCACTTCGACTCTTGCAACCATATGCCGGACAATTTACCTTTATGAATCTTAGTTTTTATCTCTCTTTGTTCAAAAACTCACAAAATAACTGCAAGATAGCACTGCCACAACAATAGATTTGTTTGCCACCTAAATAATGGCCGCCGCTCTGAAAAGGCTTCAATTTCAGTATATTGGCTTAATGTCACGAGCGGTATCCTTACTCTTCCCTAATATAAGGGTTCAAATGACTAAAATAAGTTGAGACTAAGTAAAACTAACTAAAAGTTGATTCGACGACTGACCCAAACTAACCAAATCTATTAAAATTGATTATAACGTATCGGAACCAGCTCAAATAAGTAAAATAAGTTGAGACTAAGTGAAAGTAACCGAAAGTTGATTGAACGACTAACCAAAACTGACCACATCTTTTAAAATTGATCCTAACGTATCGAAACCGGTTCAAATGACAAAAATAAGTTGAGACTAAGTGAAACTAACTAAAAGTTGATTAAACGACTAACCCAAAATAAGCAAATGCGTTAAAATTGATTATAACATATCGGAACCGGCTTAAATAAGTAAAATAAATTGAGACTCGATAATGAAGTATTGACTTCTATCACGTGTACTGTGCTACTCGCGACTTTTTCTTATTCTTAATTTTTTTTTGATTATTTATTTTGCTTTAGGGTAAAAAGCAAATAAACCTGTTTATTTAATTTTACTATTTTTTATTTTTCCATTTTTTCAATCAACAAAGAAATAAAATAGAACATTTTCATAGAATATAAAAATTTCAAAAACAAACTATTTAAAATTACGCAAACAAAATAAATAGTTTAAAATATATATTAAAATGAAAAAAAAAAGTCGCGAATATTACAGTACACATGATAGATGTGAATTATTTTTAATCGATTCCATAAGAGAGAAAGAGTGTGAACAAATCACATACTTTATCTCTTTTGCGAGACAAAAATTTCATAAACCGTGCCGTGACACGGCCTTGAAAAGTCACCCTCATGCAGCCAAAGAAGTATTCACTTCAAAAACATTTGCATTCGATTCGCCCGTTCAATTTCCGATCTAACGCGGTTTCACTTAGTCTCCACTTATTTTAGTCATTTGAGTCGATTCCGATACGTTATAATCACGATACACATATAACGGTATGTTCTTGCGCAGGCAGAACCTCCCACACAGAATCGTGTGACGTCACCCGGGAACGACACTTTCGATTCTGCTATGTAAGCGTGTATAGAACATATGTTTTGAAATGCAATATTCGCAGTTTGGGGGGATTTTAAAGGACATTTTCGATAATAGGTACGTTCGTAATTATACGTGTACGTGTGTTAACTAAAGAATAAAAGCATTTTCATTCCATATTTATATTACTAATTATAATTGATATATTATACACAGTTTTATTCTACAAAATAATTTAAATGTATAAATGGGTATTTAAGTATTATTTCAACATTTGAGAACTAAGTAAAAAAGTCGGGATGAGATTGGTTGATGTGATGTTTATACTTGATGCGTAGAATCGAGGGGCACGCGGTCATGATAGTATTGGTTTATAATTCTTTCCTTCATAAATTAATTTTTTCTTAATTTAAAGAAATTACATAAATTCAAATATTCTGTACGCCACTGAAGTAGATCAGCTGAGAGAAGTTCTTTTTGATTCTAATATCTTAGCCCATATCATCTCCAAAAATAATAAAAAAAAAATCCCATGCAAATAAAAAGTCATTAAGCATTAAAAAATTATCCAATTTAATTTAGCCCACAAGATATAATTTTACCAAACTTAAAGTACAATTTTAATTTTCTTTGTATTGGCCTCATTATTTAATAGTCAATATTCTGAACCCTTTCAAATATTTTTTGCCCATCTTTACATATTTATTTCATTTCCACTGAAGTAGACTCGGTTTGCAAAGTACTTTTTGATCCCAATACCTTAAGCCATAACATATCCAAAAATCTTTGAAAATAAAAAAGTTATTTTTTACATAATAATTTTTTTATCATTCCATTAAAAATGTTTCAGTGCTTTGTTTTTTTTTTACTAAACTAGCAAAACAAATGAGTTTTTTTTTATTTTACATTTTCAACAAATTTCAAGATTTTGTTGGTTTCTTTCCAAGAAATCTTGGACTTGAGAACTAATGTCTTGCCTTGTCTTGAAAAACAAAGATCATTTCTTGCCATGATCTTGTCTTGAAACCAAGACAAGATCAAGACAAAATCAAGAAGTTGTCAAGAAAATGACGACCCCTACATATCGTACCGGATTTGGTTAAAAAGTAGTTTTTTTAAATGTATAATTTTTTAAATATAATACTAATTAACAAAAGGGGCCTAAATGAAAAAAAAATATTCTTCACAAAAGTTTTGCTTATGTCTTGACAAGGTAATAGAGCAAATCCCATATTTTTTGTTTGTAAGCTAACAAACATATCACAGTAAAATCATATACATATCGTAACGGATTTCGTTAAAAAGTAGTTTTTTAAAATATACCACTGAATTGACAAAAAGAAAAGGCCCAAATGAAAAAAAAAATATTCTTCATAAACCTTAAAAAAAAAAATAAAAAAAAGAAACGCGGTTCGAACTCAGGCCGCGCCGCTCCGCCGATAGAGCTGCCGAATCGAGACCTAACCACCTAGACCACTAGGCCACGAGAGCTGTTGGAGCAGAACGATTGCATCGCGAAGACCTGGCGCGATTAGTTGCGCAAATCAATGAGCTTTTGTAGCGCTACAGAACCTAACCGATTTTAGCACCCTGGTACCATCGTATGTGAGCATGTATAAATATTCCTCTTGGCGCGCGTTAAGAAGTTTCACTTCAATCACACTTCAATAATACATGTTGCTTTATTTTTTTTACTTATTTAAATTTTGGCAAATATTTTTTAACCACATAGTGTCTGATCGTGAACCGTGACTTGATCGTGGTATATCTAAAAAGAATGTTTAAAGAACGGAACTAAGGCACAGCAGCACCCGAATGTCGAAATAGCGGCAGCTAAAATCACGGTACGGTACGTGAAGTTAGGAGCCATCTCTAGCCATAGGATGTCCCTTTAGAGTGTGTGCCACTGCCATAAAAAATCATGTAAATCGTGGAAATATGTAATAAAAATAATAAATAATAAAGTAGAGCTTTAGTAATTAAAGATACTTACCATCTTTTATGTTAATTCCATCTTCACTTCGACAAGCACGAATCCACTGATTTGCTAACTCATGTTTAGGAATACGAAAATATTTAATATTACTCCCTTTGGTGGTCCTATTATTGTTCTTACAAGTAGCCACATCACAGTTCGGCATAATTATACTATAAGTTTTTAATTTAAATAATCCTATAACATTATATAAACACAAAACAAATCTAAAAATTCACTTAATTAAATAAACTATGACAGCGTCAAATTTTCCCGGATGACGTAGATGCGCGGGTGAGTCAAAAACGGGTCTAGAAATCAGCATACCGTTATATGTGTATCGTGGTTATAATCAATTTTAATAGATTTGGTAGTCGTCTAATCAACTTGTCACTTAGTCTGAACTTATTGTAGTAATTTGAACCGGTTCCGATACGTTATAGTCAATTCCATTATATTTAGTTAGTTTGGGTTAGTCATCAATCAACTTTCGGTTAGTTTCACTTAATCTCATAACAATTGAATAATTCTTTACTAATTCCATGAAAGAGAGAGAGAGAGAGTGTCATATACTTTATCTCCCTTGCGAGACGAAAATTCCAAAACGTGTCATTATACGGCCTTGAAAAGTCACTCTCATGAAACCAAAGAAACATTCACTTCAAAAAGAAAGGAAGTAAAAACACATTCATATTAATACCGCCAATATCATCTGAAAAACGATATAAAAAATTGAGCGAGTCTGCGAGTACTCGAGACAATGATGTGTAAACATATCTTATATCGACATCATCAACCTGAAAATCTAATGCCACCTTAGGAGGCAGCGTGACGCCTGAATATAGGCTACCACTTATTTGGAATTGGTTACCTATATTCTAGTGTTACATATAACAAGTTTTACAAGGAAGCGCTGAAGTAGCCGCGCACTAATCACTGCGCACGGTTATGATGTCACAGCCGCTTACACATTTCCGTCCCCATCCACATGCACATTTCCGTCCCATTTGCTGAGATTTACCCTCATCACATAAAAAATTAGTCCTTATTTAAAAAAGAAAGTTGATGATGACCCCTTGAAGACCAAACGTCGGATACCCATCCAAATTTGAGAACTTAAGCCTTTCTTCATCTTTTGCCTCCACTATAGAGTTCTTTAGTGTGGAATAGTTTCTGGCTTTTACTATTGTTCGCAGTTCAGTATTTTTTAGTCCATTAGAAAATGCATTAATTGCAAGTTTTTCGTTGACATTTCTAAAAATTGTAATATTTCGATCATTGCCATTTGCTTGAGCTATAGTTAAATTAAGAAATAATTCTTCTATTTGTTTTGCGTAGTCGTCAATTGTCTTCCCGTCTTGTCTAATAGTATGTAATTCAGTTGCCAACGCAGCTGCAGATTTTTTTGTAAGTAAATGTGTTTTTATACACTACATGATAATCTAGTTTTCAGAACGTAATTTATTAAATAAAGACCGCTATAAAGTTGAATGGAGTCAATTAGTTGATTAGTTGTATCCTCATTACCATCAATACACAACAAGGATGCAGCTGTTCTCAAGTCAAATTTTTCAGACATATTTAAACTTTTATCACCTTGTTCAATGTCTAATACCTCTTTAGTTTTTTTACCTTCTACTATAACGCTTACCTTCTAATAGTGTATGTCTACAATTATAAATAATTTTTCCGATTTCTTTGATATATTTCTTCTAATATACCGATCTCTAACAACAATCTATCAACTCTTTCTAAATTTATCCTTCTCTCGGTAGGTTCTTTAACAATATTACTACAAAACTTATACACGGATGCGTATAGTTCTTTAAAATCACTTAGTCTTACACTACTCATTTACCTTAATATTATATAATCGGCTATCCGCTACAGATATTTTACCTCAGGAGTGGTCCTAGAAGCTGACGAGTCCAACGTTGCGAACTAGCGACATTGCACCCAAAACTAGCCCATTCCATCGATGCCAGCCTGGGCATGGGTACCACGGGTTGAAGTTCCCTATCCATATATATCGTCAGGATGAGGTTTTCTTACACAAGTCCTTGACTTCTTATTTCACGCCTTATTTTTCTTTCTAGTTTCTTTTTTGTTCGCAGGCAACAGTAAATCACCCAAACAGTAACAAGTATGCCACCTATCATTAACGCAAGTACTTCAATGAGAGAGATACCCACGCTGGATTCTTGAGTTGTCGTTTGTCCACCACTGTTTCCGGCTTGTGCATTTTCTTGACATAATCGCAATAACTTCATCATCACTTAACTTTACAAAGATCTTAAGGAAACACGGACGCCGCTGGCAGGATCGCCATGTAATCAGCTTGGTTCGTATATGCTAGCCAAAATGCATAGTATGCAATCTTATATTAATTAAACAATAACCTGATTACCTAATGTAATAATAATCGTCAAATAAGCTGTGCTGGGCAATTGCAATATATTATGTATTGCTCAACAAATTAAATATAGTTTAGAGGATATGAAGTCAATACCATTGTGACCTTATATACCCAGTACAATCAGCATTGGATAGAACAGAAAATGTGACAATGCAAAAGTGGAATCCAATTTGAAATCCCTTTTTAAATAAACCCAGGAAAAATATAAAACGATTTGTCAAAATTTTGGTTTTTCGGGATATCTCCGGAAATACTCGGGATTTTAAAACTTTCTAAACGGCATATTGTTAGCACAAATGAGCAACTATGCCCTAATTTGACTGCCACTGTATCACTTACGGTTTTCGAGATCTCCATCATAGAGTCGAATTCGAGCCACCCTGTACATAAAGAACATTCAAGTTAAGTTAAGAAAATATCACAGCTTTGGACTAGGCCTTGAAAATAATAAATATACCGTAGTTATGATTAGATGTTTACCTGTCTTTATGACTAAGAAACCGAAAGAAGCTTCTATCGCAATTATATTTTCTACTTTTACAGCATTTAGCAGCACAAACGTGTCCCCACTTTGGTAAACTCATGATATCACAACCTATAAAATCGATATTCAATATTTAATACTTACGCCCAGGTTCAATTGATTCAAAATCTAAGGAACAAAATGATCATAGCGAATCTGCCACCAACGTGACGCTACTGCCGTTGATCTACCCCATAATGGCGGCGCGGCGTGCGCAAGGATCGGCGCCAACCGTTCTCACCAATGAAGAGTCCTAGCTGATTGTACTAACCTGTGGCTAAAGTACTTATTTTTGATTATTATGACTGGTCGTATAATAAATAGTGTATGTAATTCACATTTAATACCTATTAAGATATTCACATTCATTACAACGCACGCCCACGGCTCAGAACGTAATCTCATACTCGTATCTTAAAAGCTATTATTAATATGCATTGCGGAATATACTATTAATATCAGGATGTTATTTTTGAAGTGAAACTTCTTTAGCGAGAATAAAGTCAAAAAAATGTTTATCAAAGTGAAACGCTTATCAAAGTGAAGCATGTTCCAGTATAGCTAGAGGGTTGAAATTTTCAGGATATGTAGCCGGGGTAAAATGAGAATCCTGGACGAAAACTGGACCCCGTACCGCCCCCAGTTCGGCAGAAGAATAAACTAAAACAATTAACTTCGGGAGAACGGGAAGGGCTACCTTTGATCATATTGGGTGGGCCGGGGCTCTAGTTTAATGGGGGATTTTGGGGAAAAAGCAGTTTTTTGCCGATATCTCGGCAACGGAGCCTCAGATCGAAAATCTGTAACGCATGTAACGTAAATTGCACTACTTTAGATCATCTGGTATGGCTTCGTCCTATTTAATTTTTAAGCCCATATTATTTGAAGTACCTAAAATTTTAATTTTTAGGGTAAATGGGCTAATTATACACAGTGGATCAAAGATTCTACCTGCGGTTTTCAGAATAATTCGTTTTGTCGGTTCAATCAACTGTTCGATATCATTATCAACAATAAATGGTCGGTATTATTATACCACTTTATTCCCAAAAGTTTCTTTGCTCTGTTCACCACGCTGGCGCTGTAGCTTGCATCGATACGAATTCTTTTCAACACCTTCGGATCGTTCGAACACCATTTTCTGAGGTTCATTGCTGCAGCAGCCAATATCAGCCTAGATTGTTCATACAAAATGTCAGCCTCTTCTATTGTACTCACTGCTATCACCAGATTATCGACATAAAATGAATCTAGCAAGCATTGTGCAATTTTTCGTTCCGGTTGACTTAGTCGATGCTTCTTTAACGTGGCAGCAACAAAAACAAAATGGATTGGTCGTTACTCCAAAAGTAACCTTATATATCCTATACATTTGCAGCTCTGGTAAACTGACAATCAAGGGTCTTTGAATCACAAAAATCTATGGTAGTCATGGTCTTCGTCACAAAGAGCGATCTGAAGAAATGCCTTTCCAATATCGGCAATCAAGCCCACGAAACCAATACGAAAGTTCAATAATATTCTTCACTTGCGTCGAAAACCACCCGAATCTTTGATGTATCTTTATCATAATTAGAAACCGACCTATGCAACATGTAGTAGGCCTCGTTAAATTTTGTATCTTTCTCGATTACCAGCTCGGCACAGTCTGACGTCATATATTCATGCATTTTATAAGTTTTTACGCGATGAAAAGCACCAGTGTAATTATTACAGTCTAAATTTTTGCCATGGTAATTTTACTTCGTATCGATTGTCTTTAAATATCACGTTTTTATCAACAAAATCCTCCGTAAATTGACTATTAATTGTCTTTATTTCCGACCCACTAATATCGATCGTCTATAAATCCCAAAATAGTTTTAAATCAGGTCCGTCATTTAACTCGTTTTCATAATATACATTCAAAACGACCCATAGGTTAAAGTTAACGGTAAAGTTTGATATATCGTTCGACCTACAGACTAGCTCCATGCTCCATGAATAATTCTCCATCCAAATTTAGTGTTGATTGCCGTTAATCGATCAGTCCAAGAGCGTATTTCATCTTTTCCAATCAACCAATAATTATTCGCATCGATAAGAAGAGAAATTCCTTGAAACTCTAACCGCTTTGTTCTAAAATAGGCTAAATTATTATTATGAGCGAAATATTTTATCACAGAATCATTATGAGAGGGTGACTTGGTGGAATCAAAACAAATTTGTGGAGCCTCAATAGCCTTATCAAATTGACTCTTTAATAGCAGTTCAATTTTATTATGCAACTTGGCAACACCTTTCTGAGAACTTTCAAAGAGGCAAATTGAGATATTACGCGTCCCTATAGCTAGTAAGTTAAGTTCGCGTGCGACACACTGCTTTATGAAGGCCAATTGACTGCCTCCATCGACAATGGCTTGCACTAAAACGTCTTTATTTTCTGTATTTGATTTTTAAAAAAGGCAAGCAGTCTGCAGATATACGTCTACAATTCGTTCATTCCCGCTCGCGAAAGTGGTAACAGAATGTTCATCAGGTGGATTTTTATCGTTCCCTTTATAACTCGGTTTATATGTAGGGTCACATAAAGCGGTCACGTGTCGTCCCTTGCACTTCGTACAAGAAATATATTTTCCTTTACAAAATGTTGATGTATGTTCATGTCTATACACCTAAAACAAGAAAATTATCCTTTAACATTTTCTTTTGATCGATCAGATTTATAGGATCATTAGTACAATTTTTAGTGTCATGATTTTTGTTTTAACAGAATAAACAACCATTTTTTGTAAAAGTCATTAGGTCCTGCGCGGTAAATTCCTTATTTTTAGGGCTTGCGTTCATATTTTGAATAGCGATCAAGCGGTTTTTCATTATGTTTAACGGAACCTTGCGCTCTCTCTAAAGAATGGACCTCAATTTTAATAAATTGTAACAAATCCACGATTTGTTTAACATAGTCGAAATTGTTCGTATCTCCCATAATGGAACCAACATCAGATCCCGTGAACGATTCTTTATCACTCTACGAAATATTTCACTTATACTTATTAAATTGAACCCGCAAGTTAAGAGGCAACACTTTAAGATCATCGATTTTACCATCAGTCCGCATTGATCGATGCATACATACATATATATTTATTTTCAAAATTATGGTACATTTATAACACATTCCTTATAATAATAATGACATGCTTTGGTATTCTCCGCGTTTTGCCACACGCCAAACAATTCGGCGCGCGTAACAAGCACCTGATCGGGGCAAGTTGTGTGCCCTATCATTATGTAAGGTTTGAGATGCTGCAATATTAAATGGCTTTCCTTAGGGCTCTGCTCTTCCAAAACAGCTACCAATCTGGGTTAGCATTTAGCTTAGTATGTGGTTTCAAAGAATTGCTTTGGTATAATAATATATTTGTCTAGTACGTAATGCAGGAAAAATTGTACAAAAACCTGCTTAAACATTGTTCGTAAATGAGCTGACAATACGGATCGATGCAAACACCTAAAGTCTGTAACGATCGAGTTACAGCTGAGATATTATTATGCAAGCTACGTAGTCCGTTCACATATCTGTCATATTTTATTGATGGTATAGCATACAGCTTTTGTACGTAAACGTCCACTATTCGTTCCGATTGTCAATATTCGACTTTTAAAAGTTCTATTGTCTCGTTATATGAATTCTGGCTGAAAGTTAAACCCGCGTTAGACATCGCAGCCTTCCCATCATGTTAAAGAACTGCGCCAACGAACTAGCACCCGTTTATTTCAGGCTTTTTTTCTCTGTCTTACGGCAAAGGAATTTACCCATCTCGTGGAAAGTCGCTCGAGCACAACCTGTTCCAAAAAAAGACAAGAAACCACGCCCTCAAACTATCGCCAAATTGCCTTGCTTCCAATAATCTCCAAAGTTATTAAACGTGTAGTCAATCAGCAACTACTCAAGTACCTTGAGAGCAACAGAATAATCAGCGATAATCAATACGGCTTTCACCAAGAGAGATCGACATGAGATATATTGGCCTATGTCACTCATATATGGAGTAGGGCAATTGAGAACTACGGAGAGTCTCGAGCGATTACGTTGGATATTTCGAAGGCATTCGACAGAGTTTGGCATGACGGATTGCTCAACAAACTGCCGTCCTTCAAACTACCAGCCTCTCTCTGCAGCTGGCTTGCAAGATTTCTTAAAAACCGATCTCTACACGTTGCAGTAATTGGGCACATCTCAGACACATTAACCATTAACGCGGGCGTGCCTTAGGGTGCAATACTTTCACCAAGTCTGGTCCTCATCTATATTAATGACCTGCTGACCGAAACGAATAATCCTGTTTACAGTTTTACAGATGACAGTGCCCTTGTCTCCCAATTTAGAGCAGAAAAACCTTTACCAGCGACTGAGACATCACCGTAGATAGGAGCAGCTTACAGCAATTAATCAAGACATGGAGAAAGTTTAAACTTGGAGCGACAGGAATTTCGTCCAGTTCAGTGCAGCAAAACTTACCAAGAAGGCCAATACGGCGGGCCCTGACATCATTTTGGCAGGATCGACCATTCCTCCATCCTCACAAATTCTCGTGTCTCGGACAACAGCAATATGTTCTGGCATGACCACGTTGCTAACATCGCAAAATCAGCATCCTAGGAGCTTAGTACGCTATTTCACAACAAAAAACTGTATACATCGCAGCAGTTGCTCTTGCTCTGCAAAGCGCAAATAAGACCGTGCTTAGAATATTGCTCACACATCTAGGGTGCCGCACCAAAGCACACCCTAAAGCTGCTGGATTATATTCAGAAGAGGCTGTACGTCTCGTCGGCGACCAGGGGTTGACCCGGAATCTGGATAGTATGGGACACCGCAGACATGTGGCCGAGTTGTCCCTGTTTCACAGATACGTTCACGGCAGATGTTCCCAGGATTTGGCCCGTCTCATCGCGCCCCTGGCAACGCCTGTCAGACAGTAACTACAACCTACAGAACCGTGTCAATCAACATCTTCGCACACACACCGCTCGTCGAGCGCCATAGGATCTCCCTTTAGTGTGTGTGTGTACCACTGCCATACAAAAATGCGACATTAATTACTAAAATTGAATTGTCATTTAAATCAAAATTGTTGTATATAGCTTGACAATATTGTTCCCAGAAATCCGGTCAGACTTCGAGAATTCGCGTCTATCTACCGCAAGTTTGAGCCTTCACGCATGCGTACGTGCTATTTCATATATTTTTCTAAGTTATTTTTTCTTGATTTTGGGCATTGCCATGGGTTAGTTTAAGTTAGTTTTGTTTGGTTGCGCACCGGAGCGAGCGAAGCGAGCGGAGGGACACGCGCGAAGTGAAATATTGGAACGACAACACCGGGCTGCCAAATGCGCAGGTCTGAAGGTCGAAAATTTGCAGTAGGTAGAAGCGAGATCTCCGTTAAATTTAAGCAAATCTAATTTAGGCAACCTTACCGTTTTCTGTTGTGTTCGTTTCCAATTGCGCCACCATTTCCCGTTTGATCCATTTGTTGCTGTTGATCTGGCAACACTGCACGTCCCTGAAGCTGCTTTTGCTGCAAATATATACTCGAAGGAATAGCTTCCATGGCACAAAAGTCATATTCGGCGATTTTGCACATTCACCTTCTAAAATCGCAATTATTTTGTCGAAGCGAGAAACGAATGTAAACGTGTGATCGACGAAACTAAGGACAAACACAATGAAAGGATCAGGAATAAACTTTTGCAATGCCCCAGTAGTTCCAGGAATTTCTGATCGGTAACAAAGGCAGTAAATAATAACTTTACAAAAACCTCTCTCCCACCTTTGATAGACGAACGTGGCATCACGGCGACTACAGCCAAAGAAAAAGCAAACATGCTCGCCAAAATGTTTTTATCGCACTCTACCTTAGACGTACCCCAAGGCAAGGCTCGCCCCACCATATCGAACATTGACACTACCATGGCAGAAGTCAAGTTTCATCACCGTGATAATGGTAAAATCCTTAAAGAACTAGATACGCAAAAGGCATCAGGACCGGACGGAATACCTGTCGTTGTGTTAAAGAACTGCGCCAACGAACTAATACCCGTTTTTTCCAGGCTTTTTTCACTGTCTTAAGGAAAAGGGATTTACCCATCTTCTTGGAAAGTCGCTCGAGTGGAACCTATTCCATAAAAAGGCAAGAAAACTATCGCCCAATTGCCTTGCTTCCAATAATCTCCAAAATCATGAAGGCATTCGACAGAGTTTGGCATGACGGACTGCTCAACAAAGTGCCATCCTTCGGACTGCCAGCCTCTCTCTGCAGCTGGGTTGCCAGATTCTTTAAGAACCGATCTCTGCACGTTGCAATTGATGGACACATCTCAGACATATTCACCATTAACGCGGGCGTGCCTCAGGGCGCAATGCTTTCACCAACTCTGTTCTTCATCTATATTAATGACCTGCTGACCAAAACGAATAATCCTGTTTACAGTTTTACGGATGACAGTACCCTTGTCTCACGATTTAGATCAGAAAAACCTTTACCAGCGACTGAGTCTTATCACCGCAGACAGGAGGAGATTACAGCAATTAGTCAAGACCTGGAAAAGGTTCAAACTTGGGGCGATAGACATTTGGTCCAGTTCAATGTAGCAAAGACCCAAGCAGCCAGGTTTACCAAAAGGACCAATACATCCCTGCCATCATTATGGCAGGATCGACCATTCCTTCATCCTCGTCAATCGAACTGCTGGGTGTCTCGGTCAACAGCTAGATGTCCTGGCATGACCATATTGCTATCATCGCAAAATCAGCCTCCCAGAATGGTGCGCTATTTCGCAACAAAAAACTGTATACACAGCAGCAGTTGCTCTTGCTCTACAAAGCGCAAATAAGACCGTGCTTAGAATATTGCTCACACATATGGGGCGACGCACCAAAGCACACCCTAAAGCTGCTGGATTCCATTCAGAAGAGGGCTGTACGTCTTGTCGGCGACCCGGAGTTGACTCGGAATGTGAATAATCTGGAACACCGCAGACATGTGGCCGAAATGTCCCTGTTTTACTGATACTTTCACGGCAGATGTTCCCAGGATTTGGCCCGCTTCATCCCGCTCCTTGCAACGCCTTTCAGACAGTAACAACAGACGGCAAGAGTACACCAGTTCGTCGTACAACTGGAAACACCTGGAACAGCGCTTTACAAGGACTACTTTGTCTGGCGCACTGCATCACTGTGGCACTCACTCCCATGACATCTGTTTCCCCCTAATTACAACCTACAACTATTTAAGAACCGTGTTAATCAACATCTTCGCACACACACCACTCGTCGAGCGCCATAGGATCTCTCTCCTTTTAGGCCAGTCGCACACACAGCCATTTGTGGCCACCAGTGGCGACCACTCTGTGGCTGTATTCGGCGATTTGTGGTCGCGACAAGTGGTCGACACTGGCCACTACGGTAGCTTAAATTCAACCACAATCAATTTTTAACATTGAAAATGTTTCTGTTATCCTAGTGTAGGGCCTCAAATCGTAAAAATGTGCATGCTGCATTTGCCACATGACGTCATACCATACGCGTGAGAGATCATGTTAGTTTCTTTATTTAAGCTTAAATTTGACCATAAGGTATCGGAATCGATTAAAATGATTAAAATAAATTGGAACTAACTGACACTAACCGAAAGCTGACGACTAACCAAAACCAGCCAAAAGTAACCGGTCACCAAAACGGGCTAAAACGTATCAAAACAGGTTACAAATATTAAAATAAGTTAAAACTAACCAAAACGAGCTGAATTTTAACGACTAACCAAAAACATTAAATTTGATTATAACATATCGGAATCGACTCAAATGACTAAAATAAATTGGAACTAACTGAAAGAAACCGAAAGTTGATTGAATAACTATCCAAAACTAATCAAAAGTAAATAAAAGCACAAAAACAGGCTAAAACGTATCGGAATAGATTAAAAATAAGAAAGTAAGATCAAACTGCCCAAATTAACCGAATTTTGGTAATTAACCTAAACATTAAAATTGGTTATAACGTGTCGGAACTGGTTCAAATAAATTAAAACTAACTGAAATTGACCGAAAGTTGATTGAACGATCAAGCAAAACTAACCAAAAGTAACTAAAAGCACCAAAGAAGGCTAAACCGTATCGGCACAGATTAACAATATTAAATTAATTTAAAACTAGCCCAAATTAACCAAATTTTGGCGACTAACTTAAATTAACCAAAAACATTAAAATTGGTTATAACGTATCGGAGTCGGTTCAAATGTCTTATTGGATCTAACTGAAACTAACCGAAAGTTGATTGAACGACTGACCAAAAGTAACCAAATATACCAAAACGGGCTAAAACGAATCGGAACAGGTTCAAAATGTTACAGCAACGTTATAGCTAATTATACATTAATAGATTTTCCTATCTACAAGTAGAGGGTACATTTTTACATATTCATATCCGCACCTTTTTTAAATGTTTTTTTTTTAATTATGATAGTGTTTAATATTAGATACTATTAAAATACATTTCTTTAATTAAATATATTATTAACACTCGTGTTTGTATTTTTACTTCTTTAAACTCTGCTTTTAAAAACTATTTGAAATACAACACAAATCACATTTTTGTGTTCTTATTCATCATTTTCAATGTTCCCCCGGTTGCATCTTTGCGAAGGACTGTGATTTTTTTTTTATTGAAATCAGTCATAAGTGATTAAGTGAGCATCGAACATGGAAGGATTAATTACATATTTGGTGACAAAGAGAATACGCATGTGGCGTTCCCGTCACTTACAAAACTGTCGTCGTTATTGGGTACAGCTAATATTACGTAGTAGAGGAAAAAATGATAATTTTTCCACGATTTTTAATGATTTGAGACTATACGAGGACAAGTTTTTCAAATATTTCAGAATGAGTCCGAATAAGTTTGTTAGAACCTCACTTACAACATCAGTATACAGAAATGAGGAAAAGTATTTCTAGTGCTGAATGATTGGCGATTACATTATGTACCTAATGTTTCATCATTTTTTCTTAGCGGGCTGACCGCACGTCCCAAATAGCAGAACGATTTCCAATTTCGGTAATAAATACATCTACATCAAAATTATTTACAGCCATTTTTGACTGTACTGTTCTATACGCAACTAGAACCCAATTGATTGGTATTTTCAATTTTGATACAGTGAAGTGGCTCGGTGGCGTGGCCGGGTGTAGTGTGGACGGCGTTAGCTTCAAGCAGTATTAAGGTTTTTTTAGGGTATTATCTATGGTATTAAGGCTGATTTTCATATATAGGACTGTGCGCCTACCATGCTGCGGCCGTCGCGGGTATTCTACTTTTTCACAATAGGATTGGAGGTCGTAGCACAGTCCTATATGTGAAAATGTAAATAAGAGCTTCAGTGCGTTTTATATGGAACATACAATTTTTTGATTTACAGTGACAACGACACGGTAGGTGCGCAGTCGTATATATGAAAATCAGCCTTTAGAGTACCAGCCCGCAGCGTGTGGCAGCTCCCAGTGGCGACCACAAGTGGCTGTGTGTGGTACCGGCCTTACCTTAAAAAAAATTAAAAAAAATTAAAAAATAAAATCTAGTCAAAAGTTGTTTACAGACGTATTTTAAAATGAGCAATTTCTTTTAAGATTCCACAGTTAAGTAGCCATTTTAGATGCAAAAAATCTCAAAAAAAAAACATAATAAAAACTTGTTTTATTTGTAAATTTAACTTTTTATATGTAGTTTGAAACGTAATTGGGATAATATTACTTTAAGCGGGACTATTTTCACTGATAATGTTTTTTACTTATTTTTATTTTAATCAAAAATTATATAGCAGTTTACTTACCTTTTTCTGTATACATAAATAATATTTAAGGACTTCCGGTTACAGCTCAGCCCTTGGACGCGCCTCATTCGATTTTTTTTTAAAGGAAAATGAAATTTCAATGCAAAAACCATTGAATATCTAGTTTATCAATCTAGTTTATCAAAATAGGTAGGTGGTAAAATGAGTATAGGTATAATAAAGGTGTCATAATAGATAATAGTAATGTCAAATTTGTCAGTGTGTTTTCTCCATCCAAAGGACCCCTCAATATAAAAGGTGACTAATTCCTAACAAAACTTTTTAGAATTAAATATTTTCAATTTATTTATTTCTTTCAATATTTTCAATTGAGTTGATCTAGTACAATATTGCTAAATATTATCCTGTAACTATTGATAATCACATTATTGCTTATTTTTTAGGTACCTAGGATGGGATACCCGTATGTGATTTTTATATTTATTTATTTATTAATGCCTTTATTTTGGTAGTTACATAAAAATATAAATATATACATTTACTTAGACCTATTACCAAAAATGGGGAAGTTCACAGTAGTTTGTGCTCTTACACTTGCCCATGGGTACACTTACATATACATATATAACTTAAATTTAAATTAGACATAATTGACAATATACAATAATATTACCAACAACAATAGTAATGATACAATACAATATAATATAATACATCATATAATACAGTATAAGGGCGGCTCACATATTCGGTATAAATCAGTCTATAAATAGGGTGTACATATGACATATTATGGTTTGCAAGATCAGGATAAGTAACATATTAACATAATTGAGATATATTCATAAACTCGGTCATGGCAGAACAGCAGCAACAAAAGAGACAATACACTCAAAGCTTGTTCTCTCTCAGAAGCTGTTTAATTTTCCTTTTAAAAAGTTGCAGATTCAAAACCTATTGCAAAATGCCCTTATTCTATTCTAATAAAATAGTAGAAGCAAGCCATATAATCTAATGAAAATACAAAAGAGAAATGACAAACACACATAGTATTTCAACATCGCACAAACACAAAACATCACAAAACTGGACCAAATACTAATATAGCGTAAATGTAATACTTTAGGAAAACTTGGGTGTGACATGATACTGTCTTAGCGTTCTTATTTGAAGTGGAATTTTATCATACAGTTTTGGGCCCTGATATCTAACAAAATGTTTAGAGCTAATTTAACATTTTGTCTTTCAATAGATGATGGAAAAACAACCTTTAAACTAAGGAAATGCCCATGTTTTATGATTTTGTCTCGTTCTAGTTCATGATGTTTTTTGACCACTGAAAACGAAGCACGTTTTTTTTTGCCTGTCTCAAAATCGGGATAGAAAAATGCTTGCTCAGGTTTAGTTAGCCAGTTGTTAAAAATACGTTTTACTAGATGAACAGTGTCAAAAAGGTAAAATAATGTTTTTCATCAATATGAAAATCTGTTAACAATCTGTTACAAATAGATTTTACTGTGTTAGGATGAGATAAAACAATAGGAGCATGATTACGCAAATATTTATACGAATGAGGGCTTATAGCAAGCATTGCATTATAGCCTTTTGAGGCATAATTACACTAAATATCACTTACTCCAAAATTAGCTAACAGGAACAAACTTATAAACCGGTCGCCCGGTCGGCACAAAATAAATCCCACTATTATTGCACGAAAGCAACAGGTCTTTAAGTCCAAAACATTCAGTTTTACGTATTTAAAAAATCGCTTAACAATATAAATTGTATACTTAAATATACAACGATATATTAGCTACAATTTTAATGCACAAAAACACAGAAATAATTTCGATTTATGAAAAATGCAATAAAATGACTTCAGGCATTAACGTTAATCGTCAAAATCTCGACCTAATCATTTGCGATGTTACCACATTTTTAAAAATCGTGTCGCCGCCCTTGCTTATTTGTCGCCCAAAATCACATTTGTTATAAAAGTTGAAATTGGAAAATGCTATTTATATGAATTTCCACAGCATTTGTTAAATGCCATTTGATCAACATAATTGCATTTAAAAGTTTAAGAAGAAGTAAGAAGAGGAGTTAGGAATTTTATTCTTGAAGATGAAGATGTGCTTCATTGGTGGAAAAACAGGGAACTACTTAATTGCTCATTTATCCAAGAGTAGCTCGCCATGAAAAAAATGCTTCTCTGTCATAGCAACATCAGTACCTGGTGATGGGATATTTTCCAAAGCAGGGCTCATAGTCTTAGACCAAATTAAAAAATTATGTTTATAAATGAACAAAATAGTTCTAGAAAATAATTAGGTTATTAGGTTAGTAACGTTTACTTTCTTAGAGGTTTTGATTTCCTTATGCTACACTTTCCGGTTTTTATATATTTGCTTTACGGATTTTAAATATTTACCAAAGCAAACTTTTACATTAAGCATCTAATGTATAATGTATGTTAGAGTAAAAATATTTTTATTTTTTTTAATTTTTTTATTCTATTTGCTTTATGTCTTCTCGTGTTTTAATCTATTTGTGGTTGTGCTAGTAAGCCTCGCTTCAAAGTTTACATTGTTAGTTTTTTCATATTTTTCAAATATTTGATGTTACAATATTAGTGTTTTATTGTAATTCAATATTCAATAAAACAATAAGCGTATCCAAGTAAATATCCACATAAAAAGTATTGGATATATGTGGTTTACAAAATTCCTTGTAATGGTTGTGACGCGTGTTATATTGGGCAAACGAGCCAAACGATTAAACAACGTCTTACGCAACACAAAAGTGACAGCAGACTTGGAAAGAAATCTTGTGCCTTGGCAATACATTTTGAAAGAATGGACCACCAATTCAACTATCAAAGCACTTCCATTTTAGAACAGGAGAGTAATTTCAGAAAAAGATTGTTTCTGGAAATGGTTCACATAAATAGTGAGGGAAAGTCTATAAACTCTAAACCTGACATTGACCAGTTGAGCACAATTTATTGTAACATTTTAAAATAGATCATAATAGGACAAAATCATCTCTAATAGTTTAATTTCATTGACTTCATTTCTATTGTCATAGTGACGTCACCCTTGTGTCCACATCTTATCATTTTACATTTAAAGTTTTTGTTTTGTATAAAAATTTTAATTGTTTTTTCTTGCCTTTGTGGTTCATTTGTTGATACGGTATTAGTGATAGACTCATTGTAGGCGCCAGTAACGCTTGCATATGTTTTAGTATGTAGGAATAGTAAGAATTATTAATGCATTTTGGCTGGCTTTTTCTAGCTCTCAATGTAAGTATCTTCTTAGTTTGTTTATTTGTAGTTTTTGTTCAGTCTTTAAAAAATAAGTTGACTCTTTCTCGTTTTTGTTCTGACGTTTTTTTATTGATATTGTTTGTGTTTTTAGCTTTTCCTCCTGATGAAGCCAAAAACTATTGGCGAAATATAGAGGCGTTTTAAGATTAAACGAGTTTTACTTATTAAGAAACAGACCGCTTCCCGATATA
>MU187469.1:0-33946 GCA_016904865.1 Pissodes strobi | reverse complement strand
ATAGATGGAGCCCTGAAATTTGCTACGCATGTTTCCAACATTTCTGCGAGGCTTGCGTCTGGGTGCTATGCAATAAGAATAATATCTAGCGAGTTGAATACAGAGGTAGCTAGAAATGCTTATTTCGCGCTTATTGAAAGTCATCTTCGATACGGGATATGCTTTTGGGGATCTTGTTCTCAATATCTTTTTAACTGGCTGTTTATTTTGCAAAAGAGAGCCCTAAGATATATTTGTTGGGCTGCACCCAGAGATTCCTGTAGGCCTCTGTTTCTTGCCCAGGGAATTCTCACCATACCCAGTATTTTTATATTGGAGACTGTGTGTCTGATGTATAAGAAACATGCAGCGGATAGTGACAGGTCTTCTTGCCATAATACAAGAAGCGCGCGCACTATTGGCTTGCCCATTCCTTCTTCTGGTCTTATCCAGAATTCACTGTTTTATAAGAGCAAAAAAATATTCAATAAACTTCCACAGAGACTTCGGAATGTCTCAAACTTAATGACATTTCAAAGAGATGTTAAAAGACTTTTTGTCGAGAAGGCCTATTATTCAGTCGACGAGTTTGTGACGGGTAATTTAGAGTAGTCCATGCGTGGATGTTTTATTTTATAAGTGTAGGCTTATTATTTACCACTAATTTTGTTTGTTATGTGACTTAGATTA
Source organism: Pissodes strobi (assembly GCA_016904865.1). NCBI lineage: Eukaryota > Metazoa > Arthropoda > Insecta > Coleoptera > Curculionidae > Pissodes > Pissodes strobi. The sequence goes on along the minus strand of MU187469.1, from coordinate 33,277 downwards.
ATGTATTTTAACTGTTGGCATACTGTGAATTAGTTGTAATTATATTTTGTTATATTTAAATGTATTCATGTCATGTACTGCTTTGTCAATGAGAAATGATTTCTTCTGATAATAAAGCTCTATTGCTCTATAACAATGACCACTTGAATATCATATTCTTGCATTATAAGCTCTTCATAGGATGTTATGCTATAAGGGTTGTTAGTTTGAATTACCTGTAATGCTTTGACATCTAATTGTATTTTGTTATATTTATTTTATATATTAACTTTTACCATTTTAATCTTTTTTTGTATGTCAGAATTTAAAAATTACAGTTACATGTTACATATATGAATTAGTGTTAAGTTTTCTTTTTATACAGCTTTGTCAATGAGAGAAAATCTTCTGACAATAAAGCATATTTGATTTGATTTGATTTGATTTGATTTGATTTATTTCGCCAGAAAATTTTGGTTAACTCTGACATTTTTATAGTACTGTTATGATATGAAATAAAAATACTGCTTAAAAAGTTTGACTTATATAAATAAAAATTTTCCTAGTATCTCTTATTCCGTAGTAAATAATTTAATTTTGCTTGAAGAAACAAACTAAATTACAAATGCAAAATTCATCTCTAAAATATTACGGGGAAGAGCAAACATTACTAAAATGCATTTTCTCATAGCAAATCTAAGTTTATGATGTTCGGACTTGGAGTGAAATAATACCTGCAAAGGGAAATTTCCAGGATATAGTTGCGTTAAACTCGGACTTCAATTAGCTTTAAAAGCAAAACAGCAATATAACAAGTTTATAAGTTTATAGCGTGCACCAGTCTATTATTAAGGTGGGTAGTTGGTTTCGCATAGTTAGAAAAGGAATATAATTAGTCTGGTTGCTCTATGTAATTTTAGAAGAATACTAAATTTCTTTACTATAATTTTATTCAAGGAATTTGTTTCATTTCTGATACTAAATCTTCTGGCAAGACAGTAGTGGCATCCGTAAAATCAAAGTTACGTTATGTGACAAATCTTAAGAATCAGAAGCAGCCTTACTGGATTTTAATAATGATGTCTGTGCTCTAGCATTATAAGATGGATTTAAAGTCCTAATCACTAATGGAAAGCCAGCCCGATAAGTAATTATCTGCAACGAATGATGATTTCTTTATTTAGCAGAATACGGACGGCATTTTGCAGACGACTGATGATCGTTTTTCATTTATTTCAGGACCGAATTATAGCTCATAATGATTCAGTCCTATTTTCTGAATCAAACAGAAATGTGCTTGTAGGCACTATAATTTACCATAGGGCTAGTTCTAAAGTCATTTTGTAAATAAAACAAAAAGCTTTAGCATTATATGCATATTTGAATAAGTTATTTTACTTGAAAGCAACTGGAAGCTCATAAATAAACAAAATATAAACATTAAATCAATGTACCTCAGTAATCAGTGCTATGATATGAACAATATCAGTCGAGGCAAAGTATCCGACCTTGAAGAATACGACAAAAATAATACTCTTAACAACTAAAGCATTGCGTAAACAGTTGTAATACTGAACTAGTATATGATTGTAAATATAACCTTGAAGCTATGTACAGTTAAACGTCTGTTTAGAGTTCCTGCGGAACAGCTACGTATCAGCTCGGTTAGCTGAACTAACTCTGATATGAAATAAAGTAGTATACAAGCAATAATAACAGGATAAATATTACCTTAAAGTCCACCTATAAGCTAGTATGTACACTATGTTCACCAATTGACGAGAAACGTTAAAAAAACACTTGCCAGGTCTCTTGCTAGCTTCTATATACAATGAGCTTCAATTTCTTGTAAATAGGAATGACTTGACTGTAGTAGTTTGAGATGGTATGCATAATAGCATGATCTGGATGCCTTGTGAAATTCGATTATTGGTACATGCATAAATGATTGTAAAACACGCTATGCAGGTCGCATAGTTAAGCTGAAATCCACGTAGGGGATATAATCTTTGTGAACACTTGAGTATATTGGCAGACTAGTGCCGTTTAATCCTTATATGAGAATAAGGCCAGAGAATATATGCAGACTAGTGCAGAGCAATCCTTATATTAGAATAAGGCAGGAGTATAGCAACCCAGTGTTACACTCTGATAGAGAATGTTGAAACCCATGGACAAGACCAAATGGGAAAGCTAGCACAACGATGGTACCGCGTTAAACATTGGATGTGATTGTAAACGTGTATGTTTACTTGCTTGAGGTAAGAGACAAGGCTCGATTGTAGAATTCCCATGGGCAAGACCATTAGGTACGACTGTACAGCGATGGTACAGCGTTTGAGAGAATGTGAATGTAAACGTGTGTGTTTACTTACTTGAGATACGAGACAAGGCTCGACTGTGGAAATCCCATGGGCAAGACCATTGGGGACGCCAGCACAACGATGGTACAGCGTCATAGTTGTGAGATTAATGGCAGTCAGGGTGCCGATAAATACTTGTTTGTAGGCTTAAGAAGACGATGACTATGGCAGGATACCCCTATGTCACTTGAGTAAAGAACTAGATAGATTATGAGGTCTCAAAACGTGAAAACTGGCCCGACATGGCGGCTTGACGCCATTGGCGCCATGTCGGCGGCAACGGCTTACATGGTGGAGAGTCGAGATGCAACTTCATACTAGAACGTGGACCTAGATAAACTTGAAGAACTTGTTAACACCCATTTGACACCGCCTCTTCTGACGGGATGATATACATCCTCCGGAAATAGAAAGGGCGAATAATGTAAATACTGAGAAGTTATGTAAAACTTTACGTCAGCGATTGTCTAAATTAACCTTATGAATTTTAACACAAATCTGGTCGAAATACGTTAACTAGTTTTTATAAAATTCGATTGTTAAAGATCGGAAATTTAGGAGCTAACTTGATTGGCCGAATGTCCGAATGTGTTCCTGCATACTGTAGCTGATACGGCCTTGCGGTTTGAAATACATTGAGGTGATTGGTTTGTTCGAATTAACGGCCGGATGCAGGACTGCTTACTTGGCGGGGTGCCGCTGCAGATGAGGAAACCTTGTTACAACAGATGGCGCTAGTAATATCGCGGCTTTTCTGTAAAAAGCGCTGTGATTGGTCAGATGAGTTTAGAGGCCGCGCGGCTTTTAGCTTTCTAGACTGATTGAAGCAGTGGATAAACGTTGTAAACAAGAGATGGCGTTAGTAGTATCGCCATGGATCTTTGGAATGCCAGCAGCGGCGTGGAATGTTAAATCGTACAAAATTAAATAGTTAGATTTGAAAGAATGTTCAAAATGATTTTTGAACACATAATTCAATAGAGATAAATTCGTAGCTCAAATTTTAACTGTAATTTGAACTTACAATTTTACTTCAAGATTGTGGATGCTGAATGGGAGAATAATTTCATCATTGTTTATGAAACATTTATTGAGGAAAAGGGAGCTATTCCGTTCCCAAACTGTAACCGATACATTTTGATGGTTGGTTGGGGCATGGACATGTAAAACCACTTTGCTAAGGAAGCGTTATGGGACCCTGAGCATCTGGTGTCTCAAGATAAGTCTCCTTTTTAGTGATATTAAAAAGGAAGAACCAACGTTTACCAATTTGTGCTTGACAGTTTTGGCTTTAGTATCTGCGAGTTGTTTTTGCTAGCTCAGATTGAATTGATATAAACTTCATACTTTGAGACTAATCAGAATTTCGCCCATATGTTCGAAAAATGATAGGTTTTTTTTATCAATCTATGCTTAAAAAACGAACCAAGGCTGGCCGGAACTCTAACACATATATGAAGAGCAAAATCAGACCCCTCACCTATTTGAAAATTTTTATCGTCGTATTTTTTTGAAGGGACATCGTTTGGCTCTAAGTTGTTTTGAACAATGAGATAATATTGTTACGTTTTTCCCGTGGGTTCTGAACGAAACCACAACTTTTACTACTTTACAATAATACTCTCTTTATTCTTTATCACTTACAATTAAACAAACTGAACTATTCTTATAATTTTAAAACCAATAGCTCTTTACAATTCAACACTCAATGATTAACTAACTTCAACTCGCGCTGTGTCCGCTATTTATATACAGTCTTAAATCTGTCGCGATTACTCCGGACGAAGCGAGGCCTCTCTATATTATTCTCGACCAGGCCCGAGAATAATAATAACCGCAGAGAAGCGACAACATTAATCCCGCCCAAAAATTTGGAGTGGGAGGTAAACCGGCCAACTGTCATCTCCAAGTGCTTGTCAGTTTAGTTTAGTCCGAAATTTGTTTAGAACAGTCGTCGACGACAAAATTTTTGCGTGAATGCAATTTTCTTTTGGTTTGTTTGTGTGTTATTTATTATTGAAGTGACTTCTTTAGCGAGGGTAAAGTTAGAAAAAATGAAACGCTTATCAAAGTGAAACGCTTTTCAAAGTGTAACGCCCCTTTAATTAAGCATGTTCCAGTATAGCTAGAGGGCTGAAATTTTCAAGACATATAGCCGGAGTAAAATGAAGATCCTAGACGAAAACTGGACCCAATTCAAATGATTAAAATAAGTTGAGATCGACGACTAACCCAAACTAACCAAATCTATTAAAATTGATTATAACGTATCGGAACCGCTTCAAATGACTAAAATAAGTTGAGAATAAGTAAAACTAACCGAAAGTTGATTGAACTACTAACCCAAACCAACCAAATCTATCAAAATTTATTATAACGTATCGGAACCGGTTCAAATGACTAAAATAAGTTGGGACTAAGTGAAACTAACCGAAAGTTGATTGAGCGACTAACCCAAACTAACCAAATCTATTAAAATTGATTATAAAGTACCGGAACCGCTTTAAATGACTGAAATATGGTGAGAATAAGTGAAACTAACCGAAAGTTGAATCGACGACTTACCCAAACTAACCAAATCTGTTAAAATTGATTATAATGTATCGGAACCGGTTCAAATGACTAAAATAAGTTGAGACTAAGTGAAACTAACCGAAAGTTGATTGGACGACTAACCCAAACTAACCAAATCTATTAAAATTGATTATAACGTATCGGAACCGGTTCAAATGATTAAATTAAGTTGAGACTAAGTGAAACTAACCGAAAGTTGAATCGATGACTAACCCAAACTAACCAAATCTATCAAAATTGGTTATAACGTATCGGAACCGGTTCAAATAACTAAAATAAGTTGAGAATAAGTGAAACTAACCGAAAGTTGAATCGACGACTAAATTTGCATAAACATAAATATTGACACAATGTCTTCAGGTTTTAGTGACATAACCATACTCTTTCTTTCACGCGACCTGGTATATATAAAAAGGAAAAGTGTAGATTTTGTCGTAATTGAAATTCGGAAGTCTATAGAGCAATGACAACTGTATAAGAAATGTCATATAATTGTTCGGTATTATTTATAGTTCGTTTTGATGTATTTGTGACAAGAATGGTCAGAATAAATTAAATAATTTTATTTAAAATTAGACTATTGACGCTAAAATGTACTAGATTAATTTTGTAGACTGCATCGCTCTATTATATTATTATTGTACTTTATGCTTATTTTGTAACTAAATAACTGCAATTTCTAGAAAAACGTTAAAAGTCAAACCTTTTTGTTGCCTTATAAGTCTTCATTAATTTTTTTAAGATTAACTATAGACAACCGACAAGTTTACAGAGAGCTTAATATACTCTTTGAAGTTTATATGACATTCTTTATACAGTTGTCATTGCACTGTCGACTTTCGATCTACACTTTTCCCTTTATTTATACCATATAAAGTACCATAATATATATTTTGAATGAAAAGTACTCAGATCCAATTATTATAAAGACACTATGTCCAAAAAAAGCTCTGCTATTTAAACTTAAATTTTTGGATGTTATAGTTTATTCGTGATATTACTTCTAAACTTTATCCTAAGCATAGAAAAGTAAATAAGAAAATAGTTCAGCTTCATCAACAAGAAACTCGATAACTAAAATTCGTCTTAAGTTTAGGCGAGAGAATAATTAAAACTTTTCTGCAACTGCTAGATATTTGATCTAGGCGGATTTTGGACTCCAAAAAAATCAATACTAGATAAATTTCATCAGCACGTATTTTCAGGTGAAATTTGGGTGTTTAGCAGTTACAGAATAGTTTGGCTAGATGTATCAAAATTCACTCAGTAATGACTTAATGAGGCAGATCGTTAACACGTTCACTGCCGTAGGTATATTTGCTTGTTTGGACCATAACGCCACGGTATTTTTTTGAAATCTGCCAATAACGCCACTGAGTAAAGTATTACATAACTAAAAGTCTTCTAGCGAAAATTTTGAAAAGTAACGCCTCTAGCCTTCAAAAATATATTTTTTGTCGCTCGGTCCTATAGACCGAGTCGGCGCAGGAGGATCTCGTCTTCGATTTGAGACACTCGGTCCGGTACCGGGGTCCGTGTTGATCTGTTGTGACGCGTTTACGCATATTGTTCGAATCGTTTCAGGCATCCACGTTGATTAGTAAGGCCGACTCAACTTATATACATTCTGGGAGGCATATTTTTTGATATTTGACAAATTTTTCAAAAAAAATTTCCGGTAAGGTTTGGGTTCTGAGATTTTTAGAGGTTACTCAGGAACCCTTTTTCGATACTTAAAACATTTGCCAATGAATTAAAATAAAAGACGAAAATATGAAAAAATATATAAGATATCTATGTTGTACTGACATTAGTAGAATTAAAAAAACTCAAAACTGCTAGGTGCGAACTTGTCTCACAGGCCGGCTCGGTCTATTATCATGCTTATTGGCACTAAAGAAAAGACCGGCGGCGCTCGGGAACCTTTAAACGATCTAGGTCTTATAGACCGAGTTGGCGTGTGCGAACCGTTTTATTTCGGTCTATAGGACCGAGTTTTTATAGTTTGAACACTTCGTTCTCGGTCCTATAGACCGTGACGGCAGGGAACGTGTTAAGCGGTAACGTTACGTCATAGTTCATGCAAGAAATGACACTCACCTCGGCAATGATGCGCCGTTAATTTTCGAATCTAATAAAAAAATCATAAATCAAAATAATTATATGATCATAGAATATTTCAAAAATTGATTTCAATCAGTATATGTACTACAAATTTAAAGCAAATAGCAAACCTTTTTTTGAGAAGGTGTTACAAATTGTAAGCAGTAAAAATGTATCTGAAGAAAAAGTATATCACTTAAACTACAAATATACACGGAATAGAAAGGATCAAGTTTTAAGACTGCCATCATACCATTGATATTTTATTGCAATTCAAACAGTTTTATCTGAAATGCCACGAGGAAATAATACGAATAAATAATTCACCTATGATATTACAAAATTGTTAGCAAAATTACACCTAAACATTGGAAAAACTGTATTATTCAGAAAATGTATTTTAAGAAGTGTTTCAAACGTTATAGATATTAAACATTGCAGAGTTATCAGTGTAACGGGCTACGAGGCCATATAAGATAACCAATTTTTTTTCTGGACAAGATTGCGAACGAGATTTAAATAACATTAACATAAGACGACAGTAGGGAAGCGTATTTCTGTTGTGATAGTGAAAGCCTCATTTTATTTATTGGAATAGACTACAAAAATTATATGAATATCATAATAGTATTAGGAAAACATGGAACGTAATCCACTAAGCTAGGTATTTCAAAGCAAATATTTCATAACTAGGGTTAGCTTTACACACACGGTATATGGTTCCCAGCTGAAACCTCAAAGCTTAGTTGCATATTGGTGTTGTCCCCTTGGTTTTCTCTTATTGCGTTGCCTTTCCAAATGGTAAAAAAGGAACCCTTCGTCTAATCACTTGGCTTATTTTCTTTATTTTCGGTTCTATAATATACCTTGACGGCCACCCTCTGTCTTCGACTTTGCTATTTATGGCTCTTAATTATTGATTTGAGTTATTTTGAGCATCTGGAATGTATTCCAGCCTTTCTTGGAGAGTTGCGTCTAAAAGAAAACAATAGTCGTGGTAGATTGGTTACAAATTAGCAGAGTAATTGGAATGTAATGCATGCATGATTCATGCTGTGGTAATTGTCTCGTTGATTTAGATTTGGTCCATCCATTGTGTTACTTAGGTGATTACAGAATATTTTAATTTTGGGAATGATATTTATGAATGATATTTATTAGAAGTACGACTTGTCACTTGTCGGATTTGGACCATAGACTCATAGTCGGTCGACGAACGCCGCGTCGTATCCGTCAATCGACATCGACTCGAAAACCACTCTAAGTTGCGCTGCTTAATTGTAGGATTTACTTCTCATACGCTTGAATTGGCTGATTGTATTAGATTGTATCAATGTTTGGCACTTTAGGCTTGTATATTGACGGAGTATTTCACTGATTATCCGTTATTAAAGTTCGATAATATTACAGCTCGGAGTTGATCCTGCACGACGACAAGGAAATGGTTATATGTTCCATATAGTTCTCTGGCTATAATTTTGGCGGCATAATTGACAGGTTTCGGACAAGTGCGTGGTCTTCACGGTCGACACTGTTGCCAAGTAAATATCTTATTTGGCATAATGCTATTAGTGACGTGTGCTGATTGTAATTTTGACTGCCACATAACGCATGAATTACCTGTTCCCACTGAGCACCTAAGAAGTAACTTCTAACCGAGTCAGATCAGAATTGGGTTTGTATTTTCGGTAATTGAGCGTTACGTTAGGACTTTAAATGACTTTGCATATGAAGATGGTGAAAATTTTATGCTTATTACAATAATTACAAACGTAGTTTATTAGATGATACCGTGTTTTTGTTTCTAATGCGCTTTCGAAATACTTTATTGTTACAATGATGAATGTTTTAAGATAAAAATTAATTTATTTTTTATTACGCATGCATCATAATCAACGATTATCGCACGCTGCAGCGTGTCACCAGCCCTGGTGTTATTGACAGCATAAAAATAAAAATAGTTGTGATATATATAACATTAATATAAAATTGGTGAAAACTGTTAAAACATCATCATTGTTCCCCTGACAAAGTGTATTGTTGACGGAACTTTTCCCGCAGCTCTAAAACAGGCAGCAATTATCCCACTGCATAGGAAGGGGGATACGGGGGTGCTGGAGAACTATAGACCAATATCCTTACTGCCAATTATATCTAAGATCTTTGAAACATATTTAGCAGCATGGCTTGTCACGTTTCTTAAAAAAGAAAACTATCTCTCAGAAGCCCAATTGGCGTTAGAAAAGGAATGGGAATATTGGACTTACTCTCTAGCATTCTGGACGGTTTGGCCAACCTTGAGTATAGCTCAGTTACATCATGTGACTTGAGCAAGGCATTCAATTGCATGGATCACAACATTCTCCTTAAAAAAACTAGATTATTATGATGTCACCAGCCCTGGTATTAGACTTTTGGAATCCTACCTAAGAGACAGAGTCCGGTGTGTCACGCTGAATGGTGCGCTGTCAGCAAGCAGTGTGTTGAACATCGGGGTCCCTCAGGGCTCATTACTTGGTTCACTGCTATTCTTAATTTATATTAATGATCTTCCTTTGGTAGATCGAGAGAGTAATTACACACTGTTTGCTGACGACACAACAATCATGGTTTGTGAGAGCTCTATGGAGTTGTCTCTGCACAAATCACATGTAGCCTGAGAGATTGCTGAGGAGTGGTTTGCGGCCAACAAGCTATTGCTAAATGCTGAAAAGACAAATAAGATGGTGTTTGCTTTGAGACGCCTGGGGGACTCAAATACAGCACCCACCCTTAAGTTCCTGGGCGTCAACCTTGACCCAGTTCTTTTGTGGAATAAACATGTAGATAATCTGGCGAGTCAACTTGCAAAAAAAAACATATACTTACTACGAAACTTGAAAGCATGCATTTCTTAGAGTGCTTTACGTACGGCGCGGCGTACTTTGCGGTCTTCCACTCTCGCATGTCTTATGCCGTTCTAGTCTGGGGGCATGCTCCCCAGGCGTCTCGAATTTTTGGACTTCAGCGCAGGGCCATTCGAGTTGTGGCAGGACTGGAATATGGGCAGGATTGTAGGGGGGCGTTCAGGACATTGGGGATACTTACCTTTCCTTCATTGTTTGTTTTCGAAAACTTACTCTATATGAAAAAAAAAACCATTCAAATGTTGAGACACATCAGGATATACATGGTTATCTTACGAGACGCAGGACGGATGCTGTTATGCCTTATAACAGGTTAAAGAGATGCCAAACTGGGGTTAGGTACTGGGCTGTCAGGTTCTGGCATAATCTCCCGTGACGGATGAGATTGCTCCCGTTTTTTAAATTTAAAAGATAAATTAAGGATTTGTTGAGTGCTAAATCATTCTAGTCATTTGAGGAATTTTTAAATTGTAAATTTTAACATTGTTTTGTGTTATTGTATTTTATATGTATGTTTATTGTAGTTTATGGAACTTATGTAATAATTTTATATTGCCGAATTTTGGTGTGTCGTATGCAAGTGTAAATATTAGCATGAATAGAGAATTATCATTATTATTATTAATTATTATTATTATTATTATTATTATTATTATATTTATTATTATTACTATCATTATAATTAAAAGATCAATCGACTTACCTGTAAGGAAGATCGATCGGAATTATCCGAGCATCTTCGCCGTCCCTCATTACACTTTGTAGTATACAACTTTTTCCCAATCGGTACAATTTTTAAAGAAGTTATCTAAAAACATGGTGATTCAGCCGACCCTGGCTAGCCGCTCGAGCTTATCGCCTTGATGCGTCATTACAATTTTGGTTCGTGAGATTTTTGATTACATTGCATTTGGGGTGAAAGGGAGAAGGTAAAGACTGGGTGGGTTTGTAATGAGGGACGGCGAAGATGCTCGGATAATTCCGATCGATCTTCCTTACAGGTAAGTCGATTGATCTTTTAATTATCCTTCGCATCTTCGCCGTCCCTCATTACACTTTGTAGATGTTTAAAGTATTTGCGATGTAATCTACATTAACTGAAAATTGCGAATTTTCTGTAGTCCTAGATTTGTAAGGCCTTTTTATAATCTAAAATTCAAATTTATAACCATTAGATTTAATAACACACATATGAAGGTACATATATCATGTTTAACGCTTAACTGATACTAACCTTTAACTTATTTTTAATACTATACCAATATTCTTATGTAATATGATAACAAGTTGGTAAGTAAGTTATAATTGTAGCTCCATATTTATATGATCCTTTAGAAATTATGGTTCAGTAAACAAGATGCAAATCCAGTGGGATTACCCACGCCAAGTTTGTTATAGAATTTTGAGAATACTTTTGATTTTTCTGTCGAGCCAGCTGTCTTCTGAATGGTTTGTAATGTAACTCCAATTCTTTGAGCTGCTGAAGTTGCCCCGTGTCGCGTGCTGTGTGCCCCAAAGATTTCCGTGTTTATACTGCTGGCTCTTAGTATTAACTTGACCCATCTGCTAATGGTTTGACTGCTGTCTGGGTGATAAGGCTTTTTGTGAGTGAGTATTACATTTTCTTTGGTTTTGCTACTTGTGGTATCGAATGCATCTGCAAATGCAACGATCTATTAGCATATTTACAGTATCTGCGAATGCCGTAATTTCTGTTTTTGAACAGAAAAAATAGGTATGTTCACTAGCTGCAACTGCAATTGCAGACAGTGGAGAGTACGATCGATTGTATCTGCTAATACAACGAACTATTCACCTTTTATTGACTGGTAGCACCCTTTTTCCTTTTGTGCGTTCTATGTAAGTCTCTAATAGTGTGGCTATACATAGTTCAGGTTGATTGATAAAATAAGGTAATATCAAATTAGGTTGGAGCCTGTTTAAGCCACCTGCTTTTATTTTATCCGGGAATCTGATTTCAATTATGTATTCATATTTAAAAATATTGTCTATTTTTACTTCCGGGTTGTCAGTGTGCCGGTGTGCCGTTATTAGTATTAAGAGTGATACTAGCTTTAAAGTTAGATTTGTAGATTTAATGATTCGTGAAGGTACATGCTCTTTAAGCGCTGTATACCTGGGTAGGAATCCCAAGTAAGTAATTGAGTACTTTGGATTTGGGGGTCTTATGTTAAATGTTCCATTGAGAATCCCTTTTATAACCGCTTCGTCTTTTGTTTAATATTCAATATTGGAGAAAGTGCAGATTTGTGTGAGTTCATGGTAGAGTAGGATGACTCCGAAGACAATTGAATATTTAGGAGCTCAATAAGTTTACGGTTTTGGTATATATTTGTTGGTGTTTACAAAACTTCAAATTCCCCACATTTATTGTAAGTATTTCCGAATTGTTTGAGGGCGCTATCTGTCAATGAATAAATAATCACTTTTATCGCTTCATGAGGTACGCTTTGTTATAGAAAGGCTCTCCTGACAATAAGGAAGTTTCATCAATTTTTTATTTTATTTATTTATTTTTTTTTATTATTATTATTATTATTATTATTGCTTATTTTGATAGCCCATGAAAAATAAGTGAACACGTGTTTTTCTTTTTTCTATAAGCCAAAAAATGAAGCAGATACAACGCCGTGAGATGTGCTTATGACGTCATAATACACATGAATTGTTACGTCACACCATGCATAGTATATCTATATATACAAAACTAAAAACTGGTATAGCTCTTGTAATATTCATCTTAGTGGAAATAAAAAATACGTATCGATTTCTTTTTCACTGTTCTATAGTTTGCAATAAAAAAATAATCAGTTTAATTTCTCAGGAGACTTCCTAATTTCCCTACAGCCAGGGAAATTTTCTTCCACAATGGTTGTTTCTCTCTGCAAGGAGATGTGAGTAGGTATTTTTCAGGGTAAAAGATGATAGACTGTTCTGCCAGTAGGTATCTTTTCTCTTGTATAACCCCGAAAAATGAGCATTGTTGCGCGGGAATAACTACGCTTTTTTCAGAATTTATATAAAACCTAAATCTTGTAATGTTTGTGTAATTTTATTTATACTTTTAAGCTCTCTTTTGAATTACCAATAACTAGCCAATCGACTAAGTAGAGTACAGTTTTTATACCCTTTAATTTTACATATCTTACAACTGGTTTCAGTTTTGTGAAAAGATATGGAGCTGTACATAAACCAAATGAAACACAATTAAATTGGTATAATACGTTGCAAAAAACGAATCTTAACAACTTTTTTGACTACTGTGCATAGGGATAAGGAAATATGCATCTTTAAGATCAGTTTTCCCCAAGAATGCGTATTTTGAAATAAAATTTTTTGCCGTCCTATGTAGTCTTCTATTTTGCTAACCGGAGTGGTGTCCTATTGAAAGGCATTTTATAATCCTGTACCCACTCTATTATTGAACTGTTTACCTTTAATTTCTGCCAATTTTGAATGTATAATTCTAGTTCAGACGGTTGGCTAATTAAATTATTGAAAGGGAGGGCTAAGGCACTAATCCCACGGACCATAGCTGTTTCTGTAATTCATACCGTAGTTGTCTTGGCAGGATTTAGTACTCTTTTTGAGATTTAATTTTGATGGTCTGAGGACATTACAGTTGGCAGCTGGTGGATACTTCTCTATCATACTGTTTGTTTTTTTTTTTTTTTTTTTTTATCTTTTAGTCCTTTTAATACGTGATTGTACCATCTAAAAACTATCTATCTGAGTATGTAGTTCTTGCCTCGCAGATTTGATTTCCTCGGTGGTTCTTACTTTGTTCAGGACCATCTGGTGTTTCTGATGTTGGCAAGTCTTGATTCGGATAAGTTATTTCCTCCGCTAGCGTGAGAGGATCATCTAATGCATCTGCAAATGCAAAAGATTTTCCCTGGTTTTGCTACTTATTATATCGATTGCATCTGCAAATGCAACGATCTATTAGCCTAGTTACAGCATCTGCAAATGCTGCAATTTCTGTTTTTGAACAGAAAAATAGGTTCATGAATATGTTCACTACCTGCAACTGCAATTGCAGACAGTGGGTACGATCGATTGTATCTGCTAATACAACGAACTATTCACCTTTTTGCTTGCTGCTTAACCCTGGTTATGCTTTCGTCTGCATCTGCAAATGCAACGATTTTTTAGCATATTTACAGTATTTGCAAATACTGTAATTTCTGTTTTGAACAGAAACCAAGAGTGTAATAATTCGCTACCTCCAAGTTTTATTTTTGTCAATACATATATCCTTTACATCGGCAAATGTAGGGATATAGTGTGCCTCTATCCACTCCAACATAATACACCTACTGACGTGGAGGCTGTTGGGGGCCCTTCACATCTGCAAAATGTGAAGGCCAATTTTAGTTAAAGTTATTCGCATCTGCAAATGCGAATTTGTAAATAGGTATTGATATTATTTATTAACATCTCCTGCAAGCAATGTTTACTCCAATTTTTTCCCTCACCGGTCGGCTCATATCAACACGAATTGTTTAAAAATAATGCTTTCCGGTATACATCGCTTCGACAAAGCCGAACGATAACATTCCGATAAATTTATAACGAGCGGCTAAATCCCGAGTTGTAATCCAAAATACTGCGCGCGATGCGACACGAATCCATGTCTACGTCCTAGCAAACTTTCTATTAATTTACCTTTTTCCCTTAATTTTGGGTTACTTTGGGTTAGCCTTGGGTTAGTTTTGGTTAGCACTTGGTTAGTTCTTGTTGATTGATCCCCCGTTGCGAGCAAAGCGAACGGTGGGGCATGCATAGCTATAATAATACCCAACTTGGGTTTTAGTCGCTCCGAAATTATGAGTCAGCTTGCCTTTGTGGCTAGTTTTTAATGGTTAATTTCGTAAGAAAAGGGCACTATTCGACTTACTTAATTTTTTTTTTTTTTTTTTGAAAATTATTTATTAATGCAGTAATAACAATAATTACAGTATACATAGTCCTTAATCCTCTAGACAGTGTTTTTAACACTGGTATTGGGGATAATTACATTTTAGTAATAATAACAGTACGATTTCTTATAAACTCTCTAGTATTATGGCTATGAATATCCTTTGAAATTATTCTGATAATATTTGATTTTTAAGTTTTATTTATTATCCTGTAGATAAGTGGATCATGATTAAATATAACTTTTAGTTTTTTGTTTTTTGCAATATTTGTATCAAATCGAATTGTAGTTTATAGTCCCACATGTGGCCCATAAGGACATCAATTATCGAAAACGTGATAATAATACGAAGGCATTATAACCATTAGTTTCTATTTTTTATATTCCTTTATATGGTAAAAACGTTTTATTCTATGTAAAACATTAATAAATGTGCAGGCCAACCGGTATATTTCCTTAGTCAGCCTTTTGATTGTGTTATGTAACCACTTTTTGTGATTAAATAGTATTGCTTTGGTAGGATGTACGATTACGATTAGACGAGATTACTAGAGAACGATTCGAATAGCTCGTATCGTTAACTTTTGCTTATTATTTAAATTCATTTCGATATAATATATTTCAATTCCGAATATATTGTGTATAATTGTGCACAGACGACAAATGTAACAATGTTTTGTCGTGCCCTCGTATATAAATAACAGTTTGTTAGTAATTTTTGACTGTAACCCGTTCGCACTCTATTTTATTCTAATATAGTTAGTTTTAGAAGTTTGAGAGTATTTTCCATTTTAATTTTATTAGGTAAAAAATTAAGGGTTACAAGTGTCATATTTATTCATAATACTAAGGTAGCTTAGTATTATACACATCATGCTTTTATACGAGAGATAGTTTCTGTTTTTATATATATAAGAGCACCAGGTATTTACGTACATTTGAAATTTTGGCATATAATCTTATGTGTACTCACCCCCTGATTCGCTTCTTCCGATGAATATTGCTTCCTTTTTTCGCCTCCTTTGCGAGCAAGACATATCACTACACATACCGAGACACATACACTGTACTTGAAATACAATTTCTAGGCATTTTTCTTCTTAAAACCAAAAGAAAGAACCGATTTACGGATTCTTGCTTGTCACCGATCGGTACAAAATTGTAATGACGCATCAAGGCGATAAGCTCGAGCGGCTAGCCAGGGTCGGCTGAATCACCATGTTTTTAGATAACTTCTTTAAAAATTGTACCGATTGGGAAAAAGTTGTATACTACAAAGTGTAATGAGGGACGGCGAAGATGCGAAGGATAATTATTATTATTATTATTATTATTAAATATAAAGTAAAAATTTGGTATATTGAACTTTATGCGTTATAAAACAAAGTTGAAATTCAGATGTAATAGAATGTATTAATGAATAAAAATATATTCCACCCTTAGCTTGCCAGGTTGAAGTTCCTTGTATCAGCATTTCATGTTCCTCATT
Source organism: Pissodes strobi (assembly GCA_016904865.1). Classification (NCBI taxonomy): domain Eukaryota; kingdom Metazoa; phylum Arthropoda; class Insecta; order Coleoptera; family Curculionidae; genus Pissodes; species Pissodes strobi. Next base: position 16,921 of record MU187469.1, on the reverse strand, counting down.
ATCTATATTCGACGGTAACGAACATGGTTTCATTATAGATAAACTAATAAACGATTACTCGTGGTGCGGGATATAAATCCACGGTAATAAATATGTCTTAGAACAGTCTCATATCGATGTAATATTTCACCTCCTACTTCATTAGGCTTATTAGCGTTTCGGAGATTTGCTGACTGATTATTTGCAGCAGTTTGTTGTACCGAGGAGAATGTTTAGAGGCAAATTTTAGCGAATTATCTAATCTTTTATATCCATATTACCCTTTAGCTACCGGAAAGATATGTTTTTACAATTTTATTTAACATCTGAATTATCAACGTTTAGCGGCGCGGATTTACAATGTCTTTATTGGAATTCTCGAAATTTTCATCTGCGAATATAACCTAATAGTACAATAGATTCTTTGTCTACAAAAACTCTGGGAAAGGTATAATACTTTATATTTTCCTCTTAACTCTCGCCCTGCTTTCGGAATTTCAGACGTTCTTGTATCTAGCCTTTCTTTAAAAAATCATAAAACATTTTAATTAACATCAAAATGATAACCTCGTCCCCAACCATGTCAAAACGATAAATTTATTAGCAATTAATTATGCGAATGAAAAAAATATTTATAAAATAGTGAACAAAAAATGTTTATAAATTAGTGGACTAAATAAAAACCTAAAAGCTGCCTAATTTACCTAGGTATGTGTTTACTGAAGAATATTGTCCTAAAATTCACATTGCTACAAAAAAAATCCCCTTGACAGTGGATGCTCAGATTATCAAAATCTTGGTCTACTCTCTAATTGAAATAATATTTAAACTTTTTAAATGCTATTTAGGGCTGGTCAGGGTAGTATTTGGACTTGGAAAAAAAGAAAATGGGTGACTAAAATGCTCCGACGAACTAGTAAATATTTGTTGCCTTAAATTATATGCAAGGTAAAGAGCATGCAGCAGCAGGTTCTAGAACCCGAGAACCACTGACGGTGGCTGTAGGTACTGCTGGAGAAATGGTTGCTCATTTTGAAGACGAAACTCTGAGACAGTGCCTGATCTGGTCATCCTTGTGCACATATGCACCGAACTGAAAAGTGGTTGTAGGGATGCAATAAGATGGAGAGTCAATTCCTTTGGCGCATTTAAAAGTGCGGAGCCGAATGACATATTTTCGACTATTCTCTAGACGGGTGTGAAGCCATTATTCCCATATATACTACGCCTCTTTCAAGTCTGCCTAGCAGGCAAACCTTTCCAGAGGCGTTCATACCTAAACCAGGCCCAAAAATTATGAAACCGTAAGGTAGTCTGTTAACTATGCTAGAAACATGAGTCCACCCTAAAAAATTTGTCTCTGGGAGTGTTGTTAGATATTGAGGGTGCATTTAAGAACACTACCTTCGACTCTATTAGCGACCTTGCTAATAGCTTTGGGCAGGAGGATCCGCGCACCATGCTTGAAAGCAGACTCACATCATCATTTGTGAAGAGTGTAACAATACGCTCAGCCGATAGTAGGGACTGCTTGCAGGAGGCCATTATCGTTCTAGTACCTCAACATTTAATGGTGAAGGAAGAGGCTCGGAAGGCTTCAGATCGACTGAATTACGAGGATTAATGGATGCTGCGTGACGATTGGCTCGAGCGAGATGGGATAAGGCAGCCCAAGACTTTCACGTCTAAGGAGCTCAGTTATCAATTGTCTTCTTAAATTAAACAGAAAGCAGCTTAGAACCATCATCGGTATTCTGACAGGACCCGAGCTGGGTAATTATCATTTGCCTAGTATGGGGTTCAGCAATCTTGGTCAACAGCATGCTACAATACTTAGGATATGTATACAATTACCTCCAAGGTCTAATACTGGTCGGCATTTGTACAGAGAAGGTACTTTCCTTCCTGAAAAGCAGTGAGCTTTCAGTCTACACTGTCAACTAGGGAGATGATACAATGTGCCCTAATGAACATAAGTATCTCTTTTGACCTAACCTAACCTAAACGAATAACCAAAGGCAGTTGTGTGACCTGAAAAATCTGATGAAATAGTAATCTGTATTGCGATAAATAGTTTGCCAAATAAAGATTATTCATACAAAGAAAATGAACACGTGATCAACTAGTAATAAACGAAGAGTGGTAGTCTGTCAAGAACGACCAGTTCAACTTCACTCTATATACTTACCCATTTTGGTTTGCTCTTAAAAATTTTATTATTATAAAGATAAAATAATACTTGAGGTTTATATTAGCATATTATGATATAAGTGTATAAGAGGGCCTTTAAAGCACGCGCGACATATTCCAAAACACGACGCGCAGCAGAGTGTTTTGTAAGTCGCAAGGGCTTTAAAGGTCTCTTATACACGTACATCATACGCTATTTTTTTATTACGAATGCATGATATTCTCAAAAATGTTTTACTTTTTTGAGTTACGTAGTTACTATTTAGAACAAAGCAATATTGTTTTTAAATGTGTTCCTTCATTTTGACATATAGTAAATTAACCGGCAGGTAAATATCTAGGTAAAAAAGGTTGATCAACTGTTTCTATATCAACCTTTAAAAAAGTAGATGCATCATAAACATCATTTGCCAAACCATGACATGTTAAAACCCTGATCAGCACCACATATTGTCTATCCGGAAAAGAAGACAGAAACGCCCTCTGAAGGATTTCCAAAAATCCAAGGTGTTTACCATTCAGATTAAGATTTCGATCGTTAATAAAATCAAAAGAGCTACCCTCAACAGTATTGAGAAACCTAAGCAAACCTAGTTGAGTTATGGGCCTAAAGATCTTTTTGCTTGTAATACTCTTAGATAATGGTATATTTATGTTAATTGTAATTATTTGAGCTTTATGGCCTGACATAATTTTTTCAAGAACTTCTGAAGCCATCATCTCACTGGATTCAAAGTCTACAAAAATATTATCCAGAGAGTTGCTATCTCTTGTTGCTTCGGTGATTCTTTGTTTTAGGTTATAACTTGCCAAGACATCTACGAAACGCAGGGTGTCATTGTCCCTCCCACCAAAGTGTTGTCTCCAGCTATTATACAATTTGACCCCTGCTTGAAATTACTTAAAGTGCTCTCTATTTCAGACAAAAAGTATCAGAGTGCTAAAATATATAAATTTAAGTTATCAAAATATACATATGAACATTCAATACATTTTTCTAACACAGAAACATTTGATTTCCTAAAATCCGTTCAGTACAAAAACATTTCTTGACAAGGATAGCTGTGCCTCCGCCATTAAGTTGTTGCCTGGCTGAACATCCTACCAGGGTATAACCATTGATCATTAAAGTTTCCATTTCCTGTACAATGAGCCAGTGTTCGGTTACGCAGAGTATGTCACAATCCTTGTCAACCAAGAATGCTTCAAGTGAAGGAACCTTATTTCTTAATTATCTAATGTTAATATGAAAACCCTTTGGACCCTGTTTCCTGGCTTGTGTGTGTGCACTTTTGGTTTTATCACCTCTGGGCGCTGAATATTCAGAAAATAGTTAACCACGATGCCAGTGGGCCACAGATATTCCTCCCTTCTGGCCCGTGGCACAGTCAGTTTGAAGGAGCTTACATACTTTTCTTTCTTAGTTTTTATTTTTACACAAGTACAACCCTAACCCAGATTCTTGCCCCTCAAAAACTCCAGTACATCTACATCATCCACGTATGACGCAAGGCCCGATAAAAACAGGAACGATACTTGTCCAGCAGTTTTTAGCTGGATTGCATTCTCATTACAGCTTCTCACAGGCGCAGGCCGTTCCGATTCATCAGATCTTTCATGATTAAGGTTTTTTTTGTAAACAACTATTTCCCCAAACATCCTTGTCGAGATTAGGTTGAATTTCTAGATTGGCGTGATCTTCTTTCTGTTCATCAGGTGCGTTCAATTTGGAACCGGTTGCAGCGGTAGTCGATTCGGATCGGTTTCGTTCTCGAGGAGCCGGTTGAGACACTTCACGGCACTGGTCGATCGATTTCAAAGCCCACCCGCTCGGGTTCCTGCCTCGTTGCTTGACTAAAGGTTTTTGATATAGGAGCGGTGCACTCGAAAACGCACACAGCAGAATCCTCTTCCACAGTGGTACGCCACGTCTGTGATGCTTTCTGATTTGCAATGTTGCCCGTTCCTCTGTTTTCTTTCAATGTTCTTCCGTAGTACTTTGCTTCTATCAATTTAACTTTCTCTCTAAGCAGTTGATTATTCTCTTCTTCTTTATTTTTACTGGATAATTCACTTCCCAGTTGTTTTAAGTACGATATTTCTACGTCTTTGTTAAATATTGTTGGAGTAGGCACGCTGTTTTCTGCTACCACACCATTTCCAAGGTCGACATTGCTTTATCCTGTTTGAGTGATGATTTATCACAACAATTCTTCTTGCTGGCACTTGCACAACTATTATGAAAATAGGGAGAACAATGCTCACATTTAACTCTTTTAGAAACCGCGGTTTTTTCTACTACCTTCAGCCATGTTGCCAGCTCTTCACAAAATTAATATACTACTCTATTATAGCATCTCTCACTACCCTTGTTGAACCAATCCGCATTCAAAGCAACATCGTTTAATCTGCAGAAATTCAAAGTACTGGATGACTGCCCATAATTATTCATGTTTAATAAATATCATGTAGTAGAATTTTTAAAGCACTATGATAATAAATTAGAGAGCGAAACAATTTATTATTCTGTAATGTTCAGAATTCTAAAATGTATTTTTGTTAAATTGGTATAAAATACACACATTTGGAAACAGCAAAATTGTTTTTTATTTCTCAATTTTACATTTTTCATGACACTTTTTTGCTACTTTAAAAAAATTCTGTAAAATAGTCATCATCATCATCACCAGCAGCGGTCCCTTGATGTGACAACACTGTTGAGGACGTGGAGGGTAACGCCTTTTCAAATTTTCTTTTACGTGATTTTGCTGGTCCTTCTTCTTCCAGAGATAGCGCATCTTTCTCCTCTGAATTAAATTTGAATTTCTTTACAGCCCTCTCAAACAGTCTAAAATATTCAGCATTCTCAAGTTTTGCCCGTATGTATTTTATTGGATAATTACCAAATTTTTGTAGACGAGTGGTGGCTCTTGGTGAATATTTCAGGTTTATAAATATATTGTCACCCTTTAGGGTGATGTCCTTTACACCCATTCTGAAACAAAAAATAAAAACATTGTAAAAATGTATTATTATAAATTTAAAAATTTTAAACACAAAAGTGGAATTTTACTTCATGAAAAACACGAAAGACCAAGCTATTAAAATTAAAAAACTTGCTGAAACAGCTGTCGCATCACCACAAGTGCCATTTTGTTTGGAAAATGTATTTTATTGTTGCTGATAACGATGAGTGTCCATGGTGCATCTGCCATTCTTACTTGATTGTTGTTGTTGTTCTTGACTGATTCTTGGATGTAGTGGCTTGTTTGATGTCTAACACAGAAATTGACTTCTTTTATACTAATTCAGAAATGTGTCAGCTAGTTTGCTTTTCACCAGTGAAAAAGGGTTCATTTTGCATGATGTTTTCTAAAAATTTCCGTAAGTTTAACACAATACTTGTTTTAACCAAAATTCCCCTATAAATTGAACAGGATTCCGGTTATAAAAATTGAACTGGGATGCCGGTTAGTCTGTAAAAATCTAACTTTGGTTAAACAAAATACAAGATAAAGTTACATCATGTTTTTATTATTTTGTTGAATTTTGCTGAATCGTAAAAGTTGAGTGGACATTTTCAGTTACCATGTGTTGATCAAAAACTATTTTATTCCTACATTATCATTGTTGCATGGTAACAAGTCAATTCACGTTGTTTAAAATAACCTCGTATTATCATTTATTTTGTTATCAAAACAATTTTCCTAATAACAGCGGTATCACCTTTTGAAATCAGTATTTTGCAATACACTTTAGGCTTGACCAACAAGATGAACATAAATGGTCAAATTGTTGCTAAAGTAATTAGAGTATTTGAGCAGGTGAGTCGTTTAGTTAAATCTAAGGAAGTTTAAAAAAATTGAATAAGATTTTAAAAAATATGTCATATCTATTAGAAAATGTATTAAAAACAAATTGGGTTGTGTTCAAAATGTCTCAAAATTAGAGTTTCAATTGGCAATTTTATTAAATTATCGTGAAAACTTTAAAAAGGGGCTTAAAAAGCTAACGAATAAAAACTCAAAACCTACCTATCTCATTTGTTAAGATATTGACTCATGTTTTAACAATCGAATAAAAACTGAATTAATAACTAATTTAGGAATTTAGGGTCCAATTAAATTTTTCAAAAGAGCCTTTAAAAGTTTTTCAATTAAAATTAAGCAATCCTTAAAAACATCCATAATTAAAGTTAATGTAATTTTTTTAGCTAATTTTATAAAACTTACCGATTTAGAAACAGATTTAAAACATTTCAATACAAGCAATAAAATAATTGATCGATCCACAAACTTGGTATAAAGAGAACATGTAGGAATACATTTTGTTTAAACTATCTGAGTTTCAAAAAACGTGACAGTGGTTGGGCATTATATGAAATCATTCAATTAAAAATACATATTAATAAATATTCCCCTATTAATACAGAATTTTCCACATTTATAAAGCTGCCTAAATTCATTGAAAATACAAAGGCTGTTTTAAATATAAAAAATAATGATGTGCATTGTTTCCTTTGGTCAGTTGTAGTACATTTATATACAGCCTCGAATGATAAAAACACAAACCGTGTTACATTTTACCCACATTTCAGTTAAGTTAGGTTTTGAAAGAAATCATAGAAAATTAAAGTATAATAAATTTGGCTTTCCCATAACTTTGAAAAATATTTCCAAATTTGAATTAGCCAATGAATTACTTATAAATATTTTTACATATCAGAAAACTGAAATTTTACCTATAATTCTAAGTAAATATGATTTTTCAATTAAAGTTAATTTGCTTTTGATAAATTCACATGGCTCTTAGAATTATGATGGCGATAACGGCTGTGAACATGAAATATTGGATTTGACTAACAAAATACATCATTTTGCACTTATCAAAATCTTGTCTGGATTATTACATAAACAATTACCCGATATAAAAATAAATCTTGGCTTTGTGAACGTTGTTTAAATTCATTTACATCTAGGGAAAATTTAAAAAGACATACACAACTGTAGGAATTTGAATAAAACTCAAATGATTTTACTGACAGAAAATAACAAAGGTAAAATTTTTAAATTATAAATACAAAGAAATTGTTCCATTTGCTCTTTATGCCGATTTAGATACCATTTTAGTTAATGGAAAATAATAATGATAATAAAACAAAAATATGTCAAAGACATGAATCTTTCAGCATTGTATATTATTTAAAATGTTCATATGATAATGAACTTTCACAGTTCAAATCCTATACAGGTAAAGACTGTATGAATTGGTTTGTAACACAATTACAGAACCTCGCATTCAAACTAAATATATATTTTTAATACACACTGTTAATACTTCTACACATTGTCACATTTATTCGAAGCAATATGAACCACATGATCAAAAAGTTAAAGATGATTCCCATTCAGCATTCTCTCTCTTCTCTATTATATTATTACATAAATATTTATAAACTTCGTATGATAACCCTTCCCTTATTTGTACTCCTACTATTGTTGAGCGCTTCTCGTAGGTATTTTTTGTGTTATATATTCTTCTATAGATAGACTAATCATTGTTAAAATTCGTTTGATTTAAGTTGTCTTATTATTTTCTTTTTAATTATACATTAATTATTAATATGAATATATTTTGTTTTTATGTTAAAACACACATGTTAATTACACTGTTTATATTCATATGTTTTTTGATTTTTTCACTGCTTTACAAAAAGTTATGAATATAGAAATAAATAGAACTGTCTATTTATTAATAATAAAATTATACCAAATTGAAAATGTATTATTTTGTTTTTCCTTATTATCAATTGACTTTGCAAATCGTTCTCAACGAAAAATATTAATTGTTTCCTAAATTGCTAGTCAATTTACATATATATTATGTCTAATGTTGGAACAATGCGCGGAATCCTTGACGTCACCCACTGTAGGGAAAAGTAGGGGAAATTTATTATGTCAGATAGAGAATCTATTTCGAAAAGGTTACCATCACTACTCATAATCCATAATCTGTCAGGATATGACAGCCATTTTATCATAAGGGCCTTAGCTACTCAAATAAATGGTAGAATTAATATTTTACCTATTAACAAGGAGAAATATCTATCATTCTCAAAATATATTGAAAACACAAAAGTAAACTTTAGTTTTCTAGAATCTTATCGCTTTATGGCCAGCAGTCTTGATAAGTTAGCTTCGTATTTACCCAATAATCAAAAACAAATACCTAGAAATCATTATACAGATGATTTAGAATTTAATTTACTAACTCGTAAAGGGATATTTCCTTATGAATATTCAAATTGCTAGGAAAAAATACAAGAAATTAAATTGCCAACGAAAGATCATTTCTATAGCAAAATTAATAATAAACATATTACCGAAACCGACTAACAGCATACTCAAGAAGTTTGGCATACTTTTCATATTGCAAATCTACAAGAATATGCCAAATTATACTTAAAAACAGATGCCTTATTATTGGCTGATATATTTGAAAATTGAGCTAGAACCATTAACAAACGTTGATAAGATCCTGTTTATTGAAAGGGGTATATGTGGTGGTGTATCTCAAGGTTCCAATGGTTACGGTAAAGCCAATAATAAATATATGGTTAATGAATATAATGAAGGTGAGCAATCATCATATCTCACGTACTTTGACCAAAATAATTTATATGGAACTACTATGTCTTTACATTTGCCCACATGTGAATTTGAATGAGTTGAAAATATCTATGAATTTCCAAACGTAATGGATATTTCTGTAAATAATGAGGTTGGTCATATTCTTGAAGTAGCTCTTACATAACCACAGAACATTTTTGAAAAACATAAAGTTTTGCCCCTTTGTCCTGAACAAAAATTCACCTACTAAAATTCCAAAATGATTAGCAACACTCTATGATAAAGCAATACAATTTACTACCGCAATGTGCAGCAAGCTGTCAGTCTAGGTTTTAAAATATCAAATATTCATAAAGCACTCAAATTTGGATAATCATATTTGTTTAAACCCTATATTGATTTAAATATAGAATTAAGGTAAAAAAGTAAAAATGAATTTGAACAAAAAATTGCAAGTTACTGATCAATGCAATATTTGGAAAAACGATTGAAAACGTTCGCAAATAAAAAGATATAAAAATTGGTAACTAGGTGGTGGTGGGTGGATGGGGAAAAGTTCTATATAAATCAAACTTTCATAGTTGTGCCATTTTTGATGATGATACGGTTATCATTGAAATGGCCCGTTTAAAGATAAAATTTGATACACCAATTTACCTAAGTTTTTTCATTTTGGATCTATCTAGGTCATTTTTATATGACTTTCATTATAACTACATGCAAAACACCTTTGGTGATCAAGCAAAATTATTATATACTGATACAGACTCACTTATTAACCATTTTGTATATTCATCACATATATAAGTATATTAAACAAGATATTCACAAATTTGATACCTTAGAGTACCCATAAAACAGCGTCTATAATATTCCACAAAAAATAAAAAAGTTAAGGGATTAATGAAGGATGAAAGTAGTGGGAAAATTATGACTGAATTTATTGGGTTAAAATCTATATTGTACCCATTTAAGATAATGATTCGAGAATGGATGAAGGTGAAGACATGGAAAGTTTCCACACTACTAAAAAGGCTATGGGTGTAAATTCCCCAGCGATAGGGAAAATTTCGTTATGATTATTATCAGTGTGTTTTCAACAATTCAATTTTAGAAGCTGAACAATATTTAATTAGATCGGAAAAGCACACAGTGCATACAATTGCACAAAGGACAATTGCACTATCACTGTTTGATGGTAAAAGAATAATAAGTTATCTTTATACCGATACGAAACCATGGGGTTGGAAAAATCATAATTTGCTTCATAATTAAATTTTAATAATATTTGAAATATCTTCTATAGAAGTAAGGACTGCGATTCAGTTTGCCTTTGACAAATCCAACTGTCAATAGTAAATTTTGAGAACAGTCCTACAGTGGAACGGTAATAAAATATCATTATTTTTTCAGGGTAAACTAGTGTTTATTTTTTAATTTTATTACAGCACTTTAATTAGTTAGGTTGACTGGTTAAGCAGTGCAAGAGTTGAGGGTTGTTCACATGCAGCAGCCAGACCGTTGCGGACATTTGAACCTTATTACCAGCTATACAGACTGTATGAGTGAAGTAAATGTTTTTAAAAATTTTCGCAAAATTCATTATCACCACTAACACAAAGAAAAACAGGTGTGTCCAATGAACTCACTATTTTTTTATTTACAGCCCAAGAATCAACAATTATGGCATTTGGACTATATTACAAGCTATATATACTAGCGAGTCGTAATCTTAGACCTATTAGGATCCAAAATACCACCCTACGGAGTGTCTTCTGTATCCTATGCAGAAGATTGATTCGAATGAGCTGGTTAAACGTTCCGGAACATATTTTGTGTGAATTCTGTCATGATCAACAGGAAATAAGATAAACTTGATAATTGTTTTAAAATTAAAATATCTAATATATTAATGTATTATTTAATAATAGACCTCAATTTGAACTCTACTATCAATACTCTGACCTCACTTATTGTGAAATAGATAGCAAGTTTAAACGAGTTGAGTAACAGGCTAAGACCTTACACATATAGATTTGTATGCTGTATTAAGGGGAAATTAGATGAAATACAGGGAGCTTTAAAAATATGATTTTTTGGATCAATCCCACAGCTGTACGCAAATTTAGAACCATTTGGGACTATAAATAAAGGTGTTAGGGGTAAAAAACATATTAGGCAAAGCAAAAATGATTTCTTTGAGGTTTGTGCAGTACGCGTTCGTTAATGCCTCTCTCTCCTACTCTTATAAGGCCATATTCAAGAAAGCTTGCTTCGGTAGCAAATATCATATCATTTAGGCTTGTGTGGCACGCGCTCGTTGATAACTCACTTAAAGACTTTTTGGCACCCCAAAAACGCTCTTAGTGTCTTTTTGGCCATTCTTTCAGATGCCTCCGAGTTTTGTCGCACAATTCTCAGCCACAATAAGTACCTCTTGCAAAATTTTGGTTACCTTTTCAGCTGCTGAAGTCGGCAACGCCCAATCTTTGGACAGAGGCTTATGGACACATGTCATCGAGCAAAAGTGTTACAAGATCCTGCTAGTTTGGAGAATAAGGGGGGTAGGACATTTCGTAAGTCGCTTGGAGCGGAATGACTCTCGCAAGAGGTAGTGGATCAGGGAACACGGGGTTCTGACTTCAACAGCCTCTGATCATTGTCGATCGCTTCTTCGGCAGCAAATATCATATCATTTAGGCTTGTGTGGTACGCGCTCATTGGTGTCTCACTTAAAGACTTTCTGGCACCTCAAACACGCTTCTGCACGGAAAAAAAATCAAATCTGCAAATAAGAATAGTCTTATCCTTAAAGATAAATATTTGGTGCAAGTATATAATGCTTTAGTAAAGTTTAATCAAGGCATAATTTAAATATTCATCTATTCTTGGATGTAAGTTGCCTATTTACTTGATTTCAATTATCTTATAGTTAGAATAAGAAAAGCAGGCAGGATATATTGAAGAAAAAAAATCTTCTATGAAAGGTATATTTATCTTCAAAGAAATGTCTGGTATTCTCATTTTTATAATAAACTATTAGGCTTAAATAGAGAAAGTTTGTTTTCTTATAATAATAATTACACTCTAATCAAGAAACCAAACTCTATTTTTAAGTTTAAATATATATTTGTATTGACACATCTTATACTTCTTATACCAAGAATAGATAATATTGCATTTACCTACTATTCTTGAGTACAGAATATAGTCTTCAATGCACATGATTGATTATACATGTTCGTCAGCGTCTCCACGTCTCCTGTAATTTTATTTGTGGTTTTGCTACAGTACAGCATGGAAGACGATTTAATGGAGGGTGGTTGTTTTTCGTGTGAAATAGTTAAAAGTGTTTAATGATGGAAGAATTATTGATATCCTGGAATTATTCGAATCTTTTTGAGTAAGTTTTTAGCTATTAAGGTTAATAATAATGTGATTTTACATTGTAACTGTTATCAAATGCCTACCCACGCTGGCAGCGTGCACGCTGCCATTTTGATAATAGTTACAATATAAAATCACAGTATTATTAATAGCTAAAAACTTTCCTAAAAAATTTCGATTAATTTATTCCAAGTTCCAGGAGTTCAATAATTATTTTTTCATTTTTAAACACCTTTAACTATTTCACACCGAAAACAACCGCCCAATAAAATATATTTTGCATTTCATTGAAGCATGTCGTATATTTACAGACAGAATAGTTATTGGTCGGGATAAACAAATTCTTTTATTATTGCTTAAAACCATAAAGAAGGGTGTGGTATTTTAATTAACCACTTTTAATGGACAGTATAACATAGGGTGGTTAGTGAGAAATTGAAACATGTATTCGGTATTGATATAATTTAATAATGCAGGTGTAAATTGCATTTAAATATAATGGAAATAAATAAACACTGCTTTTTATGATAAATAGAAAAAATATTATATACAATTCTTAGACTAAAACTTTCAATCACTCATCATTCGTTCCAGTATAAAACTAAAATTACAAAAGGTTTCTTAAATTTAAAAATGTCTACTGAAGCGTCTTGATTGTTTGATTTAGAAATTAGTTTTTATCTTTATTATTTTAAGACTTCGTCTTCAACTTAGTAACTTTCACACAGCATACCTTGTCCCTTCGACTGCTTTACCTGCCTTGCTTTACAGGAATTCGACCAGGAATGTCAGTCTGCCTTCCGCCATTTTATGTTCCAACGGGAACGGGGATGCTATCGTTTCTAACTTCGAAGAATTGCTTTTAAGAAGCACAAAGGAGGTCTTTGTCCAAACCTTGGACAAAGATAACTGAGGTGCACGAAATATTTTCTAATATTCGTGCATACAAGAGAAATTGGCCCAAAAAGGAACTTGACCTTTGGCCGGAGAACAGCACGTTTTACTGCTACTTAAGCGAACGTCTTAACTGAACTGCGAGGCTAGAGAGCAGCTGGACTGATCTAGTACATTTTAGTGGATGTAAGACACTTTCAAACTAATTAATTGCCTCAAACAGAGCTAGGACAGGGCTAGATGTTTTTGGCGCGGAAACTAGGAGAGCTGTGACTAGACAGATCCTACGCGAATGAGTGTTTGCTACGCACTGATTTGAATTTCTTTCGTCGAGCGGCTACTAGCGCCACGATCAAATAAAAGAGTGGGGATTTGGCGCTTTGCCGAATTCATTTGAAATTACAAGGGTAGAAGCTGTTTTCTTTCTTTATTTGACAGACTGATTCTGACGGAGACAAAAATACATTAACTTGAAAACGATTACAAACGTTTTCCATTACTAGTGAAAGTTGGCTCTATTGTAATCGGTTATATTGACAGCACTGCTGTACAGGTTCGAATTAAGGGATCGTCCGTCTAGGGTTGGACTAAGGGGTTTTAAAGAACGTGACATTTGCTGATTTAAATGTACAAATTGGAATGTACCCGGGGTGAAATAAATCTATTTTGTGTTTAATTATGGCTCAGTCATTCTACATGCATACAGGGTGTTATCACCAAACTATACGGTGAAAAACGATAGTTTCTACACGTGTTGGGGTGTTTCCCCAACAGTTATTTTTGATTTAAATCCAATTTATACTTATTTTAAGAATATATTCCATTTTGAAGAACTTGTATTATGTTTTCTTAAAGTATAACACAGAATCTATTGAAGCATAATATATGTATAACATAAATATACCAATCTTCATCAAACAATTATGCCCCTATACTTGTTTCAAGTACTTTTCTTAAATCAGTACTGACTTAATCTTACTAAATAAGAATAACGTTTTATTTAATTGAAGTATAACTATCCTTGTGGTATAGGAAATGCAGTTTAGCGTTGACTTAAGATTAATAATCTTATAATAAGAATAGCTTTCTTCTGTGTGGGTGTTCTTTTGACCATTCTTTCAGCAGCCTCTAGTCATTGTGGCACAATTATCAGCCAGAAGACCTGACACAGGCAGAAGTTTAGTCACCTTTTCAGCTGCTGAAGTCGGCAACGCCCAATCTTTGGACAGAGCCTTATGGACACATGCCATCGAGCAAAAGTGTTACAAGATCCTGTTAGTATAACTATTTACTTAGTTTGGAGAAGAAGGAGGGAAGAACATTTCGTAAGTCGCTTGGAGCGGAATGACTCTCGCAAGAGGTAGTGGATCAGGGAACACGGGGTTCTGACTTACATCGACTCAGCGCTAGCCCTACATCGGCGCCTCTTCCACAATCTGAGGAAACGTCTAGGATGAACCTCAGTTATGGGGTTGTTGTATCTACCGCTGGGAACCTTCCATGGACTCAGCACAAACCCTACATCGGCGGCTCCTCTACAATCTGAAGAACGGTCTATTATGAACCTAGGTTATGGGGGTGTTGTAGCAAACGCTGGGAACCTGGAAGGCACATCGGCAGCTCCTCCTCAATCTAAGGAACGGTCTAGGAGGACTTCGCTTGTGGAGCGGTCTGGGACCTCGGTTGGGGCTGGCGCTGCGAACCTTCTAGGGATTAGGCGGGAGCCCCACGTTCTTTTTCATTACATAAACAGTATTTTGGATAATCAAATTGTAAGTTTATATATCTAGCTACTTCAGCTTTACTTTGCCATTATTAATCACATAAATATATCTTGAGATTCAAAAGAATATATTAAGAGGCTTAATGTAGTAAATGCTTGAAACGCCATTACCAAGTTGGAAATAAAATAGCATAATATTTTATAAACCATAAAAACGTTTTCGAAAATTTTGCACGTAACCATCGTTTAATTCAAAAATGGCTTAAGTGCTCTATTATTTTTATGCATATAACTATACAATCTATGAACCAGCTGTGCGAGTAAAATGATAAGGAAATATTATACACCAAGAAGAGAAAACATGTATGAACATCCTGTAGAAACCTGCTAAAAAAAATCTAATGCTTGACGATGAAAAGGCTAATGAATCTGCAAATTTGAAGCCAAGTTTAAATAAGGTGCTCAACTATATGGTTTTGAGCTTATTCTATTTTATTGATGATATCTTCGATTTAACATAATATATCTGCGATATGCTTATGCATTAACACTTTTGAATATAAACTTACTTTCTCATCTCTCATGGGGCATTTTGGTGTGTTACTACTCACCTGAAAATAAAATAAAGTATTAGGCGTAATAAATCGTGTAAAGACATTCCAAAAGTGTAAAAAGCAATGAATATCATTTAGTTATAGGGCAATCTAATAAGGTAAAATATTTTTTTTTCTATTTAAATTTCTAACACCTTACTGCTTTACCAAGCTTATTGCTATAGTAGTTCAAAAATACAAAAAATCAGTTCGGATAGTACTTAACCATCTCAAGGTTATCTGAAATAAGGTTCCCTATATCTCAATCTCAGAAACTATAGAGATAATTAAATAGCAAAAAAAAATTTAGTTTTACTGATATTTTTCATTTTTGTCATTGTCATATATGCAGCGTATTCAGTTTTTCGTTGGCACACATCACTTTTCTTAATGTATATTATTAAGGAATTGAATAGGGAATTTAAACTTAACACATCGTTAAGGACTTATTAGCAATAATATTCAGGAAAGAGGTTAAGTACAAACTGAATTATCTAACTTGTTTCAATATATTTGATACATCTGCTTGAGATAGGTAAAATATATATTATTGCTCGTTGTTATGTTACTAAAATACATTTAATTATGGCGATGTAGCCACATTCTGAAAATCATCAATTATACTATTTTTTTGAAATGATACCTTATTTAAGGTCTAAATAGAGTTTTAAAAGACGATTCAAATACTACATAATAATAGTGCCTGATAAAAAAGGGAGTTTATTGGTCTATTATCATTGTTCGAAGTGTACCATGAACAATAAAAGCCAAACAGTAATTATTAATTGCATCTAAGTTTTATATAAGTTGTCATTCCATTACGTTTGCAATATTTGCTAGAGCACGATATGTTCAGAAAATGAAAGATTGGATTTATTTAATTGTGTTACTTAAAAGGCAGAATCTAAAAATTGGACCAATGCATTAAATGTTATATTCATACTTGGATCGCAACAAGGTTTAACGTTTTTAGCGTAAAATAGTTCGAACCTGAAAAAAATGCTTAGCTTTTAACCATTGACACCACAGACGACGAATAAAAATGAAATCTATTTCTTATAAAAATGTAAATTAAATGTCCAACAGTACCACCGTTTTGAGCAATATACGTTGTGTATATTACTTCTAATTTTTTAACTGAATTTTTACAGCATTACTTTGATGAAAATTAATTTCGTTGCTAATTCAACTTTTCAAGTCTCAAATATTACGATTTCTATTTTTATACAATTTATCCTTTAACGTTCCCCTTAAGAAACAGTCCAAATCTGTTAACTAAGGGTTTTTGGAAGGCCACATTATCATTTCTTATCAGTTTTGCGAAATTTTCTTGTATGGTATGGTCAACAGATCACGATTTGATGAGTATTATCAGCAGCATCTAATAATATGCTCATTTTAAATTCTTTCAAAATAATTTTATTCAAAATGCCTTGACATATTAAATTGATACGCCAAAAATCACATTTTTCTGAGAAATTTAAATCGGTGTAAATAAATAATACAGTGCCGCAGGAACATTGTAT